>JABVXU010000059.1:0-206421 GCA_013365365.1 Cruorifilaria tuberocauda
TTGATAAAAGAGATGAGAATAGAAGCAAAAAAAAATTTTTTTATCGATTTTTTTTCATAAAAATGAAAAGAATTTTTTCGGAAGCAAAAATTATTTAAATTATTTTCTGAAATTTCAATTGAATTCTTTACCTCAAAAAGGAAAAGGAGAAAAAAGAAATTTAACTCTTTAAATGAATCATATCTTTTTGTGATAACATTAAATTCAGAAATACAGCACGTATATTACAATGGGTTTCTTTTTTTTCATTTATCCCTTGAAATTCACTGATTTCATTCGGATTACTTTTTTTTATTTGAACAGCAAAACGTCACCTTTTGATATTTCACAAATTGATTAATTTGAAAAATTCTTTTTCTCGCTTTCCTTTCTTGAAAACTATTAAATATATATTCTGTGAATTTGGAAGAAGATTAAATCAATTAATCAGTAATAGACTGATTGGATGAATAATACAGTTATGATCTGTATTTGATAGAAGGATGGATCGCATGATAAACATTAGAAATTGTTCCTGTACCGTATTGATAGAAGAACGTAATCATTTTTAAAATCTTTTTTCTGGAAATTCGAGAATCGGATCTATTCTTTCAAATTATAGTTTTTTTTTGTCAGGTTGCAGCTATCAACTGATTTAAATGTCAATACCACGCAGAGCTTGATGTTATAAAGATGCTTCGTCTTTTTCATTTTGAAGTTTCTTTTCATTTTTTAGATTCGGAACTAATAAATTTTATTAATATTATATTATGTTCAAAATAGAAACTTTATAAATTAAAAGTAATTAAAATTATAATTTCAATTCCGATATTTTGTTCATCAACTATGATTTAGCTTGAGAAATAATCCAATGATAATTATGTATCTATATAGTAATAATAATAATAATAATAAAATTAAAATGAAAGATGAATTCTGATGAGTGATGGTAATGAGAGAGAGAGAGAGGGAGAGAGAGAGATGAGATAAGTTGCAATGAAAAGGTGAAATAGGAAAATTCATCATAACCCCGCCGCATCCATCCATTTTAATCTTGCTTGACAGCCACCCTGTACATTAACGACCCAAATTTCTGTTAGTTCGCTTATGAGTCTACCATACCTGTCAACAGGTAGAGCAGAATCAAATGCCAATATACAACATCAGTACCAATAACAGCACAATAATATAAATCTCGATGTTTCGATGAAATTAAATGCTCAGTAATATAGGGATGTGTGATATACTGTCATTTTCAAATAACAAATGAAATTTTAATCATGAATATGAATTAGTTATAAGAATAATTTACATTTAGCTCTTATATTACTTTTAGATAAGCGGGGCTCAAATAAACTTTATCTACGTAATTCATAGCAATAAAACGTAAGAAAATATTTTACAGTAAAAAAAATTGTAGAATTTTTAGTCAGAAAAATTGACTGTTAGCGTAGAATTACGAATGCAATGGGAAATTTTTTTATATTTTGATAGTTAAATAATGGAACAGTTTAATTGTTTCTTAATTACTGATACATAATTACTGAATGAGATGTTATCATTTACTAAAAAATATCATACAATTAATAAATTGTACTAAAAATTATATAACTCTTAGTTTCATTAATAATTACTAACTTTCATCAGATATATCTATTAATTACAATGATAATTATCCTATGCTTAATTATTTGCTTCTTTATTTGCAGAGCAGCGAATAGTTACAAATTGAAGGAAAAGATTCGTTTGGATCGAATTTGGTTGGTATCAAATGATTGCCCACATTCTTTCCTCATCGGATGGCCAATTTATAATTTCATCGCTCATTTTCCGTTCGTTTTTTTTTTCATTAATTAATGTAGTTATTCTTTTTCTTCTATTTCTTATATCCTCTTTTCATCCGGTTTTCTTGATCTTATTTTCTGTTTTGTTTCTCTTTAATTCAACTTCTTTCTTCTTTTTTTAGCAATTCCTATTTAGGAATTTCTTAGTTTGATAAAGATTATAATTTTATCTGTTTTGTTATCAATGGAAGATAGTAAGGTAGCACAACATTTAATGCAATTCTAGTTTCCGAGAAGGAATTAATATAGTTCATTTGAAATTTGAAGTTTTTTTACTGATAATAAGTAGAAATGACAGTGGAAAAATTATGCTGTTATCAATTATTCATTTATAAATCATTATTTATAAATCTCGGATGATCACGTAATTAAGAGAAGTTGTGTGCCGGTTGTATGAGCAATAACGGTATTCTGATAGTTTGTTTTTTTAAAACATTTTACTGGACATATTGGGTCTGTTAAAATAAAAATTTCTTAAATTACATGTAATTTTTTTCGAATATTTTCTTCTAATTATTGTATCTAAGATAATTAATTAATAAAAAATATTGAAGAATTTTCAAAAGTTATAGTTCAAATAGTTTCATTCAAAAAAATTCAATAAAATCCATTTTTTTTTTAAAATTTTTGAATCCTTTACTTCAAAAAGAAAAAAACTTGTAATTAAAAGAGGAAGAAATATATGAAAATATTTGAGTGCATGAAAACTTTTCGATGAATCTGTAGGACAGAAGATCAGAAACGAGAATGGGAAATGCTATTGCAACAACGAATATTACGAAGTCGGGCGAAAATTTCACCCAGATTTACGACAATCCCGGTTTCGGTACTAATCGATGGACGTACACAGGTATGTAAAAGATTTGGAATAGAAATGGAAATTGGGCACATAAGAAAACTGCAATGTTAATTATTGTCAATTATATTTTCATTCAGTAATTATCCATTATTTCTTCCGGTATTTCTTTCTCCTTTTGCAATTAGAGGAAATTATTATGCATGAATGATAAAATTTTCAGTTAGTTATGAGAATTTTTACACAATACTTAATTAACCAATTAATCAGTTCAGATATTTTGTACTGAATGTACCACTTTATCTTTTAATCACTCTTTGTCCATTGTTTGCTGTGAAATTAAATTCTTCAAATTGAGAAAAAGAAAGCGAAGTCATTTTTCATTGTTGAGCAGAAATCTAAAACATGGATAAGTTGATTAAAATATTTTCATCGTACCTTTTCATTAAATAAAGATAGATTGTTCGTCGGTGACAACAGTAAAACACAAGTTGTGCATTTGTCTTTAATGAAAATAAATTATAAAACGACAAATGATTATTCATTATCATTTAATCCTTTATTCAATCTTTTAGATTATAAAACAAAGATTAAAATTAAAAAAAGTTTGAAAATAAAAATGAGTAAAGCAGTAGCAGCAAGTTGCCTATTAAGATTTCCTTTGAAATTCAAATGAATGTGAAATTTGCAATAAACTGATCTAATGGAATCCACAGCGGCTTAAGTCTGGTGCCGGAATCCATAATGAATTAAGCTTGATAAGATTAGGTTTCACAGTGAATCAAGCTTGATATTATTAGAATTCGCAGTGAATGAAATCTGGTAGTGGTAGAATTTGCAATAAAATGAATTTGAATTGTTTTAGGTGATGAGGAAGAAAATTGGGATATCGCAAACGACAAATGAAATATTGCATGAACTTGTTAACGAATTAGCTATACCAGTGGAGGAAGAGGTGGAATTATCATTTGATGCGGGTAATGGAGACAGTATCAGCGTATTGCAAGGACCCGAATGTGTCTTCTGTATTGTAATGGAACATGTGAAAAATACCGGTTATCGGTTATCTGAAATACAATTAGAAAAGATCGATGCGTTACCGTTAATTCAATGTCGCTTAGTGTTAGCTTCTGCTGGCAACAGTCATTCATCGATACCATCTATTGTTTCACATTTCAAGTATAATTTTAAATTTATTTAAAATTAATCTAGTAGTAAAGTAATCTGATAAATATTGGATATTTTTTATTTCCAAGAAAAAATCTTTTTCACTTCAAAAATGATCAGTTTTCATCTTTGTAGACTAATCTTACTTTCCAATTTTGACAGTACTGTATTCAAGGCGTGTACTAAGTCGATCGGAATCTCGACGTTTCTTTGGACGACCACTGGAGGGTTCATCGCCACCTCAACCAGTGTTAACAATGATTGACCATTTAATGCTTCACGGAGTGGACATTGAAGGTTTGTTTCGGAAATCACCCAAACAAAGTACTGTACGTATGTTACGAGCACAACTTGATCGTGGTTCAGTGCCGGATTTCTACCAGTTTAATCCACATGTTACCGCTGCTCTTCTCAAGGTAAATATCAACATGATGTTGACATACTAAATGTTTTTTTAATAATCTGGAATTAAAAATGGCTAGAATTGAAAGCTGAATACACTCTGAACAGAGAATTTCAGGAATATCTACGAGAAATCCCCGGAAAATTACTCCTATCCGGAAATTTCGAGTTATGGGCATCAGCAATGGAACAAACGTTTGATCGTCAAAATGCTGTGCGGAGATTGTTGCATATGTTACCGTCCGCACATTCCGCTCTTCTCTCCAAATTTCTTCGATTACTTCGGGCAATTGCAAATTCGCCTCAATCAAAAATGACCGCTCAATCGTTAGCTGTTTGTATTGCACCAAGTCTTCTTGATAATCCGAGTGAGTTAACTTCTAATAAAACTTTTGTCTTTGTGAATTTTTCTTCCAATGCTTGTATTTTCTTTTCTTGTTAGTTTTATGATTGATGCATAGCATAAATAGGTCTGTTTAGGTTTTCTATTTCCTTCAAACTATTTGATAATGAATAAATTCAATAAACTTCATGAATCTTGACAGAAAAAATATGAAAAGATTCAAGCAAACTTTTCTTCTGATACTTATTTGGTAGAGTATTTTTGCATGATTGAGTAATTTTACGATCTGAGGATCTTAAATAAATGATATTTACTCTGTTAAATGTTTTTAATCATTTTAAAATTGTGATGAAATTTTCGGATTGATTTCTCTCTTGCAATTAAATTCTCATATGTTTTTGAAAACAGCTCACTCATGATGACAATTATTCATTATGTTATTTCTGAAGAAGGAGATTCGGCTACATGTTGGCTACCGGATTTGGCGGAATATCTTATTGTCAATGCGCCATTCCTTTTCGAACCATTCAAAGATGTTCAACTCGCTATTTCATCGTCCGTTTCCAATGATTCCGGTTTGTGTATCATTATTGAAGCAGGACAGATTCAATAGTTTATTTAATATTGATAAAGCTTTAATTTAATTGTGCAATTTGCAAAATGAATAAAGTTTTTGTCTTTAAGGATTATCAGATGTTGATTTATGCATGGAGACATCGGTTAGTAATTCAGATTCCGGTATAATTGGATCACCTGTATCCAATTGTTCTTTGGGTGTGTCACAATCACCCAAATTAACATACAGCAAATGGGAACATCGTCCTCTACAAACATCATCCTCAGGTTATAAAGTTCCGCTAATTAGTCACTATTTTAAGATAAAATAAAGGGAATGGAATGCTGAGAACGGCAATACCTTTTAAACTTTTCTCACAACTTTACCATTCATCATTCATGCCACTGACTTTTAACTCTAGACAACTTCTATCTCTAGATAAAAATTTTCGTTCATTGTAATGCAGTTAATTACGCTTATCAATGCAGTAATCATGTAACAATTGCCGCTGATATTACATTTCTCAATATGACCGTAATTTACTGTGTGTGAGAAAATAGATGGAGGAGAGGAACAGAAATAGAAAGAGATTTTTTTTTTAAGATTTTATTTTCTAACAAAAAAAGATTTACAGGATATTTTGTGAGTAGTAACATTTCAACAGAAGGTGAAGAAGAAATTGGTACAGAAGTAGAAGCGGAAGATGATGATAAGACCCCAGTACTTTCACGTGAAAACTCTGATGTCCAGAATAAATCAATAGCACCGATATGGAAATGGGAGAAAGATGAGGAGAAAAGAAAAACGTCATTCTCACGTGGTCCATCAATTTGTTCAAATTCATCCAGACGAACTATGATTATTAACGATGAAAATGGTGAGAAACGGTATGCAGAGGCAAGATTTCGGCGAGACTTTGGTACTTCGTCACCATGTCGACGAAAAATTGAGGAAAGTCCGGGATCACTTCGTCGATCAAACACATTGGATACTAGCCCTTCATCCAGTCGGAAATCCGTTACATTTGATCCGGAAAGTCCAGTGTTAGCCCGTAAAAGTTCAACGATAAGTACAGCTTCGCTACACTCCGATTCAACCTTACAAACATTAGTGTCAACAGATTTACCAGAAAGTCCAACTCTACCACGTAGAGGTAGTTCAAAACGTGCCGAAAGAAGTCCCATCGTACAAAAGAAGACAATAAGCTCAATGATTGATTCAGGAATTCACTTTGCTTCACCACTTCCGCCTCGTCGAAGAGAAACGGATTCGCCGTTAACTAGACGAAAAGATTTAGAAAGCAATTCACATTCTCCGGTGATACGACGCAAGGAGTCTCTTCTTGCATATACGAGACGTGAGTCATTCAGACGGCAGTCGGAAAATAGCAACAGGGAACCTGGACCATCCAGTATCCGTGATAGTGTAACCCGTAAATATTCATTTCCTGAAGGGAAAATATGGTATGTTGATGACGCAAGCAATTATCATCATCATGGTGCGGAAAGTACATTACTAGAAACGAAATCCTTGCAGATGCCAGTGATTGCATCACCTGTTCTTCGTACAAGTAATAATCATAATAAATTACTGGTACGACGTGCATCAGAACGTATTGGTAGCAGTGAGACAACTGCATCAAAATTATTATCAAGACAATCACCACCATCGCTACGTAAATCAGACTTGAAGCAAAATAACGCTTCTACAAAAGATCTTAATTTGATTTCCAGTAAATCTGATGCTAATAATTCTAAAGATATTACAGTCAGATCTAATTCAGAAAATCGTAGCCGTAATAATAAAATGGAAGCTGAACAGTATTATTCAACAACTAATGAAATCAGGAAGGTTGAAGCTACAAATACTAATCGACCTTCACCAAAATTACTCAAGCAATCATTAATTAAAAACGAAGTTAAGAAGTGCAGTGATACTGAGGTAGCTGCAACACACGTAAAGAATGATGTACGACCACATGTATCATTGCAACAACGTGAGTCGACAATCAGTAATAGTGTTCGAATCCGTAAGAAAACTCGAAGTATTCTGATGGAACCGTTAGAAGTGAACTGGTCAGTGGATGAGATACGTTCGAAATTTCAGAAGGCTTCTGAACCACCACCGTTCCTCGATACCATTTATTCTAGTTATTCATTGAAATGAACTTCTTTTCATCTGCTTGTTTATTTATTTTAAAAATTATTTACTGATGTAGAAGTTCATTTTGCAAATTGCCTGTGATGAAATAAGTAAAGGTAATAATGTTATTAATTATCGCATTAACTGTCCAAAGTTAAAATTCAATAAATGAATGATTCATTCATTTAATATCAAATCAATTATAAATCATAACAATGTTTGCTGAATATTTTCAAGGAATATTTGGATAACCTTTTTTCTTGCTTTTATTTAATTGTAAACTGAACAAATCATTCCATGATGTTGACATCATTTATGGCATTGTAAAAAGAGAAATCGAAAATATTTGAAATTATTTTATGGAGAACGGAACTTTTTGTTCTGCTTATTTTGATCTATTTTATCATTTATTTCATATTTTTGTGTATTAATATTTTATCAGTTTGTTTATTAATTACTGGAAAAGTTTTCCAATAAATGTATTTAAAAATCAATATTTGACAGCATAAACAATTGATCGGATTGATAGGATCGATTATTCAAGAAGATAAACTAATTTTAGTTTACCTTCTTTAATCTCGAAGGTAGTAGTACCGAGGTATCTGTCTCTTCTTTTCTTCTGCTAATACTTTTTATTTAAAAGACATTGACATCTCTTTATGGAAAAAATAATTGTAAAATTAAAATTAATTTTAATCTCTAATTGGTAGATTGATTTAGTTTGTGGATTCATGAAATTGTTTCACGGTTGACTGAAATGGAAATTGGTCAAAGTAGAATATAGAATTTAAACTACTCAAGCAGAAAATTTTGAAAAAGCAATCCGTCTTCTGTCTCATAACTCTTTCTTTCGCAAACTACCTTATAGATTACTTATCGCTTATCAAATGGTAGGCGAAAAGAGATTATATGAAGTAACCTGACATCAAGTAATAAGTAAGCTATTCTTACTGATAATGATACAAAAAAAAATATTGGGAGGGCAGAAGCATGCGGTTTTTATGAATGGGACGAAGATATTTGAAATAATATGCGGGAAATTGATAACTATTCTTAATATCTTGGCATGCTTAACCAATACTTAGACTGATTCTAATTGAACTTAACTCTCATTTGATAAATATTTTAAAAACTTATTGGTAATAGATTTACCAACAAACAATCAGTGATATATTCTTGTGTTGAATTCAGAATTCAGTAATTGCAAATTTCTGTTTAAATAATTTGTTCCACTTATTTAAATCAATCCTTTTCTAAATCAACTGAAATTAAGATTAATTTTAAGTCAAAACAAGTACAGTTAGTATATTTCGGTTGGAATCAGGTTAAAAATAAAGAAAAATAAAATTTAAAATTCAAATTATTGCTGAAAAAAGACGAACAATTGCTTAATGCAACAGTGTTCAAAGTATGCAGAACATATAATTAATTTATGTTCATAATATGAGCTTTGCTAACACTGATAACGAGTAAACAAGTGTTGTAGGCACCGGTATTTCTGGTAAATATGAAAGGCGAGGATAGTATGCAATCATTTCTAATCACATTCATTCCTTCTTTTCGCTTCTTCCTAACCATCCCTTGCAATTATGTTACACCTCTTCAGGTGTAACATAATTGGACAAGATCTATCTTTCTGAAATATCAGATGGTCAATAAATCGATGCATATCGCGACAGCAATAAAAGTCACAGGTCATTTTGCAATCTCGCCATCTATTTGCTTCCATCCTTTCCTTCGTTTTCGTTCATTTCATTTCATTTCCCTCTTTCTAATAATTCGAATTCTTAACGGCCATTTTTTTCCGATACATTCATTTCAAATCATTCTTTTTTTCTCTCATTTGCAATTTTTATTTAATTTTGTCTTTTTTGCATTCATTCTATTTAAGCCTTCACCCAATAAGATGCAAAGGTTTTCAAGAAAGTTTAAATTATTCTCATTCTAACATACTTCTCACCTTTCTTACCTTCAAGAATACTTTCCATACCTTTTTCCATCTCTCTATCATTTCACTGTTATCAACTAAATACTATTTAGTGAAATTTAAAGTTTACTCTTTCTTTATCGTCAATTTCGTTATCTGTCAACTGATGACATTCTCTAAACGAAATGTTTGAATTTTTGCTGATTACTATTCCAGTTATTTCCAAATGTCGTACACGTCATAATTACACAAAATTTCATAAATTATTAATTACCTTTCGTTATCAATCTGAATGACTGATTACGCCTGAATTTTATCATTCGTTCTCCCATGTAAAATTGAACTGTTAAAAGTGGTCTATAAAGTGAAGAAGCAATGTTGTATATTTAAATAGAACTTTTACTGTATATAAATTATACCTTTTGATTTGATTGATAATAAATTGATATTAAATGAATTGTTAAGATATCATTAATATGATACTGTTGTGGAATGATAATGACAATCTCATGTAGGAATATTGATACTGAAAAATTTATTATCATCAAATGAACTGCCAACAAATCATCAATAATATCGAAAAAGAAAAAGTGTTATCACTGTTCGAAAAATTAGATGATGTGATAAAAAGGAAGCGCTAATTCACAAATATAATGATAACAATAATGTGAAGTGATAACGACAATACTAACGATCATACGTATGGAAAGACAGGCGATACATTATAGATTGCTAACTGATAATATCAGGTATTATCACTGTCTATGTATCCAATATCTGTCGCTGACTTTATCATTACCATTATCAATAATGCTTAAACCCCACTGAAAACTCTCTTTTTAAGCTTTTCATCCGACAAATTTCATTGCTTTAGTGAAAGTTTTCATTATGTAATTATCAATTCTGATTCATTCTGATCGATTTTCATTGCTTCATCTAATCCCATCCTTCAAACGATGTTTTTTATTTAGAACTTAAAAGTAACTATTTCCTGTTTCAGTGTGCAGTTTTGATTTAGTGGTTAATTCTCAGGTGCAATCTTTCAATGTAATAACGTTGAATAAATGAATTCAAATGTAGGCTTAAAAATAGACTGAGGAAATTACTGGAAAGTTGATGATTAATTAGAAAGGAAAAATGAATTAAATCCATAGATGTCGTCATTTTGCTGTTGAATATGCAAATATTTCACATTCTATAGAAATTTTAATAATACTCATCGATATGATTGTATGTGTAATGTTGCATTCGATCACATCGTACAATCATCTCTTTTAGAATATTTTAAAATTTTCCTCTTTTTAAAATTAACAGCTATCGATAATTCATCCAATAATTTGGCTATCTTCCAGACAAATGTTAAACTTGTTTAATTAAAATAAATTATCTTATCGGCAGTTGTTAATTTTAAAATTAAAATCAATTTTTGAATTATCTGAAATGGTAGCTTATTAAAATTCGAATTGATATTATATAAATTCGATTATTTCATCGCTTGAAAAGTAAATATCAGAGCTTTTTATCCTTCATTTTCTTCTTTTTGATGGAACATTTACAGTAATTACTTGGCGATATTTATAATTGGACAGTATTATGATCCATTTACTTGGTAATATCAATCAAAGTAAATAGCCAAAAATGTTTCGATGATTTTAAGATGTTATGCTTATTATCCACTAATAATGTCGTCAGTTTAAAGTAAGTGATACAAAGTTTACCAATAAAAGTATTTTTTTAAAAAAAATGATCGATGAGTGCAATTTAATTTGGCATATCAATTTAACTTTTATACTTGTAAAATTAAATAATTTAGAAAATTTTATTTCTTCAAGCTTCGGCTATATTTTCGTAATCTTTTTTCAAGTTATTTCTCTCTCTCTCTCTCTCTTTCTCTCTTTATCTTTCTCTTTCTCTCTCTGATTGTAACAATAAGTCAGACGAAAGAGGATGATTTTTTCAAGTTAAATTTCGCTTAAATTTCAATTGAAAGAAATTTTTTTTTTGAAAATATGCAATAAAGAAAGAGAAAAAAGTTTTTTCTCTTCAATCGAGATAGATCAGAGGAGAAGATGAGAAAATTGTGGAAAATTTCAAAATGAACTTTGAAAAAAAGAAATGTTAATTTGCATATTTGCACTGGAATTCAATTTTCTATCCCTTTTTTGCGCTTTTCACAAAATAAACATTTGGAGAATTGTTGAAAGAAACAAGCACTGCCTCAAGAAGACATTAAAACAATTTGCATATTAAATCGCTTATTAATTTATTGATGCTAATATTCCACTTTTCTTATACTCATAAATAAATTAGGTTAGTGCTTCGCTTTTGAAAAATTTTATAATTTCATTTTACTAATTTTCTGTTCCCATTATTTTCCTTATTTTCTATTTAAAATGTTTGAACTGATTATTGATTTATGATATGTTGTGATTTATTCGGTTTAATTTCAATTATTAATTATCATTTCATTTTTTTGAAGTTTATATAATATGATGGTAATCGAACTTTATTGATTGCCCTAACTGATATTGTTGGAATAGATATTTGAACTTTGAATGATGCAAGGTTTATTCAAATTTAACCAATGCTTACAAAGTTTGTGTTTGTCTGATAATTATGTAGTAATGGTTTATATTTAATTAAATATACTCTTCAAATTCCTTCAAACAAATTATATATGTCCTGTTGTTTATTAAATGAAAAATTAAACAAATATAAATTATTGGAAGAAAAATAGCTAAAGCTGGGTGAATGAATGAATATCAAAGATATCCATGCATCTTTCAATAATTCTCTTTTAAAACCTATCATTTCACTTATTTGAAGTCGCATTACGATGTTACGTTTTATAGTAATTTATCATTGCTAAATTTCATAAAAATAAGTAAAAATGAAATTTAAATTTAAAAGAGAGGGTAGTTGAAGAAGAATTATAGTTTAAAATTAAATATTTAATAAAAAATTTTGAATCTATTCTATACATATCCTCTTGTACTTGGATATGTGTTCACATGTGTATGCATTAATAAAAAGCTTCTTTTATTGAAATTGAGCTTCACTTAAATCATTTCATTTCATCATTTTCTTTATTTTTCCCATGAAATAGTGCTATTCATAGTTGGTGACAAGAGATAATGTAAAGGAATGATGTAAAATTGACAAGTTTCTTCGCAACAATATATATTACAAAAACGATCTCAGAAAATTATCTATTGATTGAGATGTATGATTAGTGAAAGTTCATCTATCATATCATTTTCAATTAATCATTGAACTAAGCCAATTGCTATATTATTACTGACAGTTGGCAATTCTGTATTATTCATCATCATCATCATCATCAAATATATTTGAAGGCAAGGCTTCTTCTTTTTTTCCATTCTCAATTTGTGTTTGTTAAAAGCTCATTTATCGACTGTTTGTGCTTTCAGTAAATGTTACTTCGTCCTCCTTTCCCTCTTCACCTCTTCCTCTCTTCTGTTCCCTTCTTTTTTTCCTTTACAATTATGTTATTAAGCAGGATTCATTACTTACTCATTTGTTTGTTTATTGTACTAATCATTCTTGGATAGTTTAATTGTTTTGTCACAAAATAACACGGTGTTTATAGTGGATAATTTATTTAATTAATTTTTTACTTACTCTATAAATACAAACAATGAATTAATTCTTAATAAGAAATTGTTATTGCAAAATCAAATAACACTTAATGATAAATCATAAATTAAACAAATACTTTTTACAAACGGATAGGTTTTCTTTTTAAATTAAGATATCCTTACTTTTGGGAGATTTTTACTTTATTAATCAATGATTTGTGAAATAATCGACTATTAGCTGAATTTTTTAAATTATATTTCTTATTCGATTTCTTAATTCTTTAATTTATGATTGCTATTAAGTTTTATTCAATTTTTGCGCTTATTCATTTTGATTTTACTATAGTTTTACTATATGGATGAAAATCACGGAATAATGCAACAGTCATCACTGCCTGAAGGAGAGGTACCAATAAGTGCAAAAGATGCTATGCCGGAAGATGATCCGAATGGAAATGTTAATCCGGAAGGCGTTTTTAAACCACGTTGGGGACCACATCATAGTGGTGCTAAGAAATTATCTGCTCTTTATAGTCGAGGTGAACTCTTCTTAGCTGAATAAGAGAAATAAAAATAAATTGAAATATCGTACAGAAAAGAATGAAAAATAATCTACTCATGGGGAGAAGTGAAGGATCCAGCAATTTTCAATTTTATTCCTAGGCTCGTAGCACCAATAAATTTATTTATTTAGCCTAAGCGCTTAGCATTTAAATTGAAGTAATTCTAAAATAATGAAGTAAAAAATGTGTGCTATTGGACTTATTGTATTGAATAAACCATTATGATAGGAAATCTCGAATTCTTTTTATAGGATTAATTCTGAAAATCAGAACTTCCAAATTGTTATCTTTTCATAAAATTTATTTCAAGAATTAAAATTTGATAAAAAAGGATAATTCGACAATCAATTTTATTTCATCAATTCAATTTTTCAGAAAAGCGATTGCAAGAAGTCATTTCAACCGGATTGGGTATTACGGAATTGCTCATCGTAATACACTTATTAGTATGGCGATTTGAAATATCGACCTTACCTTACGTATTATTTTTTATCATTTTGGGCATTTTAACAGCTGATTTATTATCCGGTTTGGTACACTGGGCTGCCGATTCCTTTGGTACCGTCGATACATTTATCGGCAGGGTCCGTTTTTCCGTTATTTTCAAGAAATTCAAATTTCAGTAGATTTAAATAAATGAGAATTTAATCTTCAACTATTCAGAGAGATCTTTTCCGAATAATCATCCTCAAATTTCATTCTTTCTATAATTAACAATTTACTTTCTCGTCATCTCATGCAACAGGCACTGCTTCATTTTTCATCAAAGTTTTGGAACAGATACTTAGGAAACTTTTTCTCTCAAAATTAAAAAAATATAAAAAGTGAAACTTTTTATGATGACGTCTGTTCAGTTATTAATGTACTTAATACGATTAATTATATTTGGAAAATATAAATTCAGGAAAAAGTTGAGGAGATATGCTAAGGACTGAAGCAGTCAAAGATGTCATTACTGATTTCCGTTTATCTTTTTCTTTTCTCTTTTGCTTTCATCTGTCAAATTTTCTCATATAATTTTTTACTTTTTTCTAATTTCTATCCTGATAAAGAGATAAATGATAAAAACTTTTTTGTAGGATGATTCAATGAGAAATGAATTTTGCAACAATAACACGTCATAATTTCTTCCCTTTCTTTCCCTCTCTTCCTCTTCCTCTCTCGAAACCTTTAAATGATCATAGCCTATTAAAATTATTTCTAAATTTATGACAATTTTTTCTTCGTCTATTACTTATGCATTTGTTAAAATAGATACTTTAACAAAAAATTTTTTTTGCATTATTAAAAATTTTCCAAATTGCAGCAAATTTTTAGCATTTTATTCGATCATTCCGTGAGCATCACGTAGATCCTACAGCTATAACACGTCATGATTTCATCGAATGTAACGGTGATAATTTCTTGTTAATCATACCAAAGCTTGCACATATTATTTATCAGCATGCAACATTATCACCTTCTGACTTAGATTCTTTGACAACATCGCATTGGTTTTATTTATTTTTGGCAATCTATGTTGCGTTTACCAACCAGGTATCGTAAATTTCATAAATTTATATAGAATTTAATGAAATTTTATTGTCAGCATTATTCATCAATAGTAGATAAAATTAAAAATATCTTCCTACAAATGGTTATTTTAATGTCCCATTTTAATATGCAATATGAAATATTGGGACTGTCAAGATGGTGCGGAAATATCCGTTCAGGCTGATATTTTAATAGATTTAATAAATGGGATAGATATCATTTGCTAATTGAAATCATTTAGAAATGCAACCTAATCTGAATTTTAGGATAGCTTTTCAGTTAAAATATTTCATAAGTTAAGCTTCATAAACTACTATTCTTATCGAAAAAAAGATTTTCAGAACATTAAAAATGAACGTTTCAGTTAGTTATCTTTAATTAATTTCAGATTCACAAATGGTCACATACATATCGCGGCTTATCACCTTGGGTGGAGATGCTACAGAACTGGCACGTGATACTGTCACGTAAAGGCCATAAATATCATCATATTTCACCACATGCATGCGGATATTGCATTACTACTGGTTGGTTGAATGGACCGCTTGATGCGATCGGTTTTTGGCGTGCTGCTGAATTTATTGTTACCAAATTGACTGGAATGAAGCCTCGAACTGATGATCTAAAATGGGCAAAAGCTTCTTGATTGAATGTATTTTAAAAAATTAGGTAAAATTAATAAAAAATTGATTCAACTGTGGTTGATTATCTGACTTTATTGATCGGAAGTCTTTTGCTTTATCAGAATTATCTGTAATATTTTAAAAATTTAAATTTGATTAAAATTTAACAACCTTGCTGGTAAAATCATTTGTATTGCATAATCTAAATTTCATTAATCCCAATAAAATATGTGCCTAATCTCCTTTTTTGATGTAAAGTGCATTTGTCGTTTTTTTCCGAAATTTCTGTGTGTTTCAGTCTTTGCTCTAATTCTTAGGTATTTCCTTTGCTACAGTGATAAAGGGAAGTACCATTGTTTGTACTTGAACGGAAGAAATGAAGTACCATTGTTCAGATTTGAAACGAAGAAGTGAAATACTATTGCTTCGATTCTAACAACTAATCATTTTTTCTTAGGAAATATTTTTCTGTGAATGAATTCTTTATTTATTTGAACAAAGTTTGACGTTTAGATAATCTGAGTAGTGGAGGTAAATGCTTGAAATTATCTGCCAATTGATAATCTTATCAGTCATATTTCATTCTCTATCAAATGATTAATTCAATCATTAAAATCAAACAAGCAAATCACACATACACAGACACTCACAAATCACAACTCTATTTACAGTATTTAATTCATTTATAAAGTGATGACACGAACCTGTTTTACTGTAAATGCTGAATAAATTTATTAAAATTTCAATTTTAAATTGGAATCGTAAATAAATCTCCTTTTCAATTTCAATTTCATAAAGCTAAAAAACAAATAATGAATACACTTTTTTTTAAGTTGAAAAGTTCCAATTTTTCGAATGACAACAAATGATGTGAGTTGGAATTGTTTTAAATGAATGAGTTAATTAATCATTTTCAAAACAAACTTCAATATATGTTTGATGGATTTGTGTTAGTGAAGGAAATTGACATATTAAATCTGCTTGTAAATTTAAAATTAAGAATAATTTAAATATAATTTGCATTGTAAGATAGCTAAGATCAATCAAAGTAGTAAGGAATTACCGGGAAGAAATGAAATGTGGAAATATTTTAAATTTATTCCTGATGTACTGATATACATATCTCTGAGATAATTGATATGAGGTAGTTTTCATTGTTTGTGATAAGGTAATAAGCATGAATTAAAGGAAATTTGTATTTGATTCGAATAGAGAACAGAAAATTTTTTTTTGCTCAATATTGTGAAAATGAAATTTAATTTTTTATCCTTGAAAGTAAGGATCGTTGTTGAGCATAAGACAGATTTGTGATAATTGTATCAGTAGGCTCGCAATTGTTCCACCAATGCTTATTTATTATTTAAACGCAATCGTTTTAGCCAGCAAAAAAACGAATTTAGCAAAAAGTGAAATTTTTGCAGGCTTTAAACTTTAATTCGAATTTAAGAAATTATAATTCCAAGCTTTGATAATAATGAAGTACATTGCATATTTATTTGAAGTGACTTTGCTAAAAATTGGATCCAAGCCTAAAAACCTTATTTCTATGCTGTTTGCTAAGTGCTTTTTTCGTCTCTGAAAAAGAAATATGTAACTTAACCAAGGAAAATGAGCTAAGAAATATCATAAAGCTAAATGATAAAGTTAATAAAGCTATAAATAGAATTTTCCCACGGAATATAATTTGATTGTTTTTTAAAAGAATAGCAAATTATGTAATATATATTCATCGTTTTCAAAGAATTTTCTTTAAAAAATCCCAATAGCGAAGAATCTTTGTAATGCCCCAATCCTAATTTCAAACTGATTTGGAATACTGAATCTAAAAAAGTACCGACTAAGAAAGAAATACTGAAAAAATTGACTAAAAAGTAGTGAAGTGGTCTATAAAACAAATAGTAGTAGATAACAGAACTCTTCATTGTACGAGAACTGTAGACCTTCGTAGGACTTTTTAGAAGTAATTATATTATTTGTTAAATAATGAAATCATTTAAAAAAATCTTGAGTCCCAACTTAAATTAAAATTTACAATCTCAAGCGATTTGTATCTGATCAAGTAATCGCAACAGTACTTTCCGTCATATTAAATAGACTGCCATAACTAATTACCGTCTGTAGTGATTAAAAAGTAATCTTTTCTCCAGGACTTACACCGGAAATTACCCGATAATTTTTGTCTTTCAAGCAAGCATAGCAATTGATCAATCTTATTACCAAATTGTTAAGGTCAATTTAAATATAGTTATTAACTTGATAGCATTTGCAGAACAAAAATTTAGACCGTTATAAGGTATTTAAGTGATATCAATTTTAAAGCAGAGTAAAATCCATGATTGAGAAATTTATCACATTTTCGAAATACTGGATTATTGTAAGTTGTTTGCTTTAGTTCATTTGTTATCATTAGTTACTAATTAATTAATTTAACACTGTGAATATTGCTCTCGATTTTACTTTTCCTATACTATTTATTATTTACCTGCTCTATTCATTCGACGCACAGAGCTTTGCGATGTTTCTTTCTACTTACTTATTTGAAAATAGAACGACTAGATGAATATTTGTATAAAGTAGATAAAAGCTGGTGTAGGAAGCTGGAGGAAGAATCGAAATAAACAATCCTTTGCCTTTATTGCACAACACAGAGCTCAGATTCATGTCGAAAAAATAATGGAAGAAGGAGATCTTTTACTTTTATACATGAAAAAGAAACAAATTTTGAAAATGATTTTGAAACTAAGGCGATAGTTAATTAGATATTAAATATGGCAAAGTCAAAATAAACGAATTCTCCTCTCATCCTAAAATGCTTATCGATATAGAGTTCAGCTAATTCTTTAGTGATAATACTAATCTAACAAGGAAAGCGTGATTATCTCAATAATTAAAATAAATTTAATTTTATGTACACAAAGAGAAGAACAAAGGGACAGACAGATGGGAAAAGAGAGGAAGACGGAAAAAGAAATAAACAAACAAAAAAACAACCCGTGCAAGTAAAGCGATTATAAATACATAAATAATAATGAGGATAATAATTCTGTTCCATAACTAAGTCATGAATAAAATAGAAAATGGGAATAAAAGAGAGAGGAAGAGAGAAATAGAAAGAGGAAGAGATAAATTAAGGAAGTAATTGACCGGGAACAGTAATCTCATTATGTAGGATCTAAAAAAGAAAGAACCAATTCTTGATTAGAATTAAAAGAGTCTACAGAAAAAATATTATACACAAATTACATTAAAATAATCAAATAATGATTTCGATAATGTCATTAAAATGAAGAAACCTGTCTTATCAATGTCTGTAATAAAATTTGCTGACATAAAGCTTTTGTTATTACTATTTATGTTCCTATAGAATATATAAGTGGGGAAAAATGATAAAATTTGGGATATAAATTTGATTTAACCAAAATCTGAGAGGGATATAATTGAATTTCTGAAATGGAATTGTAAACCTGAGCATATAAACAATGATGATATCACGGTAGTTTATAGAAAGAAATTAAGTTAATGAATATAATTTTAAGCACGAGATAATTAATTTGCGGAGAAATAACATGAAAATTACTAAATATCAAAATGAAGAATTTGAAATTCCAGGGAAGAGAACTATAATTATTACCTAAGCGATAGATATAATGTAGTAACAGAAAAAATTGGCGAGAACGAGGACAGGTAGAGTTGAATAATAATAAGTAATAAAGAACAAATTGATGAGAACCGTAATACAGTAATACCTTAATAACTAATTAAGGTCCGAATAGTTAGGTTCCAATAGCCCGTGTAAAATATCAAACGACAATTATTGGTAATCTTCAACTGAGAAATAATTAACATTCGGATAACAGATAAACACGATTGAATATCAGTACGGCATATGGCTATCATTTTTATCTTAATGGATATATTCTACTAAAGTTTTAAACTTTTTTAGAAGAGTTTTCTCTTATTATTTAAAGCATTTAAATCAATATTCCACCTCAAACCAATTACTGCTTTTTTTGAAAATGTCGACGTTTAGTGACGCATAATATCAATTAAGCATAATAAAAATGATAGTCGAACATGGTAATGAATTTCTTAAACCTGTCAATTATCAAGATGGAGCATTTTCACCAATAGTTACCAAATTTAAAATTGGAGCACTTTTCTAACAAAAGATGTAAGCAAATGATTACATGAAAATTGAGATCGAAATTATCAATTGTATCAAAAATATCCTTGCACTTGGTCAACAAAAAAAATGAAACATGACAAAAGCGAAATATGATTATAATCAAAAGGAAAAGCTATGGGAAATCTCATCAGAGATCGTCAAATTTCTAAAAAAGGATGCAGTGGGTAATGAAAGCTCGTACCATTCTACAAATTGTTAAACAAGAAAGACTTTTTTAACAGGAAGAAATACTGTTTCTGCTAAAATTTTTAATAGGTGAATGCTGTCTATTCACTAAAATGAGATCTTTTGCTCATAACAGGTAAGAGAACTAAAAGACAGAAGATAAACATGTATGAGACATTAACTACCTGCGACATATCTCAAAATCTCAGGGCACTTCATATAAATAACAGAATTCCATGCTTTAGTCTTGAAAGATCATAAGATTCCTTATTTAGAGATATAGCGATCGAGACAAAAGAATGTTTACAAAAGGAAAAGGGCATGGAAATATGAATTAAAATTTTTAATTAAAATGGTCATAGTCAAAAAAAGGCAATTTTGAACAGAATAATGAGAAGTAATTTCTTAACAATATCGTGTACGCTTTGGCAATGGATTGCCCTCAATGTTCTGCTGATTCTCATCATTGATTCTACCACTGTCTATTGATTTCTTCACGATGATTTCTTTTGGTGGAACACTGAGTTCTTTCTCATTCTGGAAATACTAACAATTCTAGCAAGAATATATAATAAAATTAATTTCATTAAATAATCATATCCAAATTACTCAAAAGCTAAGAGAAAACTGTATAAACAAGAAAAAAATTTTAAACTATACAGAAAGGTAAAAATAAATCTTGCAAAGCAAGCAATCTTTAAAAATTAATCTGTTTACGAAAAATAATCGATGTATTAAACTTTAACAACATAGCACAACAAGAACGATGCTTAAGGTTTTCGAGTCCTAATTAACTAGACTAGGAGTGAAAAATAAGACGCATATAAAAACTAAATCTACAATAAAATTAAGGGATCTCGAAAAGTTATGAAATGTTTTATTTCATGTCAATAAAAACATCTGATAATAGTAAAAGAAGAACTGAACACGCTATTTTGTGAATGAGAAATAAAATGCAAAGAACGAACTGGAATTGGGACTTCAGTCAGCGTAACATCAACAACTTCAAAATAGGCTCGAAGTTTGCTAGGCGATGTACGCTGAACCTTACTGGAGCAACTGAAAAGTGAAATTAGTCACAAAGAATAATTGAAATTCAATAGAAGAATGATGAAGGAACGGTATGTTTTACCCAATTTTTCTAGCAAAAGCTGCTCGTGAAGCTGCCTCCTTGAAAATAGTATCGGCTTCACTGACGGCAGCATCGTTACCACTAATGATAGCGTCATCCTCTTCCGCTGGTTCACCCATTGTTTCCAAAGCAGGTATATGTATGCCATCTGGACCATCATGAGCAATTCCACGTTTACGCAACTGCAAAATATCACTTTTTTCGTCAGAAAAGCTAACAAATCATACATAATAATTACAGTGGAGGATAATTAAAGACAATTTCATAGATATTAAATTTGAAAAAACTTTACATTTTCAAATATTTAAAATTATTTCTCAGGAAGAGAATCGACTAACATCCTGAACGAAGCCTTTCAACTCGCACGCCTCTACATCTCCCAAAAAACCACCTTCTAGCCTTTGCATATTTTCCTTGTCTGACACATCGAAAAGAAACTTTTTATTGAGTAATCTAAAGATAGTTCATAATCAATAGTAGATGTGAAGAATTTATAATCGATACTAAAATTTGAAATTATTATTAAAATTATATTAGTTACTTCAGAAAAAAAAGCAAATTGCAAAAATTTAAGAACCAATTTTAAAATGATAGTTGCCAAAATTTCACAATTTTCAATAAAACTAAGAAGGAGTCCAAAGATGTTACTGATGACTAAAAGCAATTCTCAGCTATTACGGCATAACACTGCAGAAGTAATTTCCGTTAAATTTACCAGCACAAAAATTGTTACATTTACAAAATAAACAAACAAACAAAATTTGAAAGTCAAAAATTTGATAATCAACTCCAAAAACCTACCGTTTCCGAATTGTTTCACCCCGTGCTCTTGTGATGAATTTTCGATATGCTACCATACACATATATTCAATGATGGATCCAATAGTTTGTGGGCTTCTTTCATTCATCTTCTCGAATGCATCAAAAGAAGAATTAGAAAAAAATATGACCTAGAAAAATTTAATAGCACAATGAATACTGAGATTTTAGAAACACTATATCAGCTACTTTTTCCAAAAAGTGAGCATAGGATAAGTGTAAACAGTAGAGGAATCGAAAAATATTTTATTATTACTTCATTTTCGTATATTCTATTAGAAGTTTCAGAGCGAAAAAATGATTAGGAACGAAAGAGGGATTTCTTATTTCTGTGGTTTGGATTCAAATTTAGCATTAATAAAAAAAAGGAAGAGAAGAAAACCTCAGGAAACTGCTTACACTATGATAAATTTCAGATCTCAGTTTCTTAAATAACCTTAGTTATCTATTGTTTCCAGCTTCTACTACTTTCATAATCCTTTCATAAAATTTAGTACGTATTGCGCATTAGTCAAAAAAATCAAACAAAACCAGAATATCTAAGAATATAACCTACATATGGTTTATTTTTTAAATTCTAACTTTTAATATCCTTATCGCAAATGTACTTATTTTAAGTAACTAAAGAGTCTTGATAGCATCATCAATATCAGTCATAGCTAGATCGCTTTTTCGCAATGAAACACTTCACTCATTCTAATACTTTGGCAAAATCGTTCACTCTGTCAGTAAGAAATGTAAATTTTTAAGCTTCGAATATCATCACTTTTTCCTCACCTGATCAATAATGAAGAGCAAAGGCAATAAAATGGACTGAGGTCAGATGAAGATGAACTATGAAAGCAGTAGAAGAATTCGAAGATGTCTTCAGACAGAGAGAGAGAACTTTCCCTTCCCTGCTCAAGAAATCTGCAACGCAACAAAATAGCTGAAGTAGAGAGGTGAAGAAAATGTTCGGCGTAAACAACAATCTACATCATCTAAATAACAAAATATCAGATTTTCTTAAATCTGAACTATTATATCATATCATTGAATATGGTCAAGATTTCGAGGGAAAAACGATCCACAAAAAGAATGAGAAGTACCAAATCAAAAGATGAGCAAGGTGAGCTAGATGATACAGGCGAAAGGATACCAAGAGGACTCATCAACTCAAGAGCATACTGAATATGTTAAAATGATCAATACTCCTTTCTCATGGAGTATTGATCATCTTCATTTTTCAGTCACATAATGTATTAATATATTTTTAATGGTATTGATATCCATTCATTTAAGGATTAGAAATTATGAATTTAGTAAGAACTTCAATTTATTTTAGATTAAAAGGAATATAGCGATAATACATGACATGTCATGTTCAGAATAATATAAAAACATCAACGAATTCGATAAATTACATTTCAACAATTCTTATAAATCAATAGAACTAATCCATTGAAACAATGGAAAACAAATGAACTGAAAATCTCGTAAATTGAATTACAAACAGTACGAAAATTGAACTGAGACTGCAGCACATTCTTTTACTTATCATTAAAACTAAACTTGCAAATTCACTATCTTATGAGATTGGCAAATAATTGGTATTATCTGTCGATCCATGGTAAGAGATATTTCTGGATTAAAGCATGCAAGAAAAAGTACTAGTACAATTTAAAACTACCATTTCACCACTTGTAAAAGGACACGTAAATTACATACAAGTTTATTTCCCAAAAAATTCCTAACAGTTGATCATGAGTTTGATTTAGCAGAAAGTTTATTTGTGGGCGGAATCAGACCATACTACAAGACTTCGAATTTGATAAAATGGTCTAGCCTAAAAAACTTTTGCAATCTCACAAACAACATCACCTACAGAAAGATAATTTTGAAAAAGGAAATTCCATAACTAAAGATACGCTCAGTCTATAAATACTATCAATTTTAATAAATACATCGTTATAATTTAGAATGTGAATCATATTGCCATGAATACTTGATAACCTTGCAAAAAAAAAAAAGATTATCTTATGATAAAGTGAAAAAAATACTCATCCATTAGGGAGCTCATAACAGATATATGAAGAAATATACCAAATCAGAACTATCTTTTTCGAGAAAGATTTCGATCCCTTTGTTTATACAGTAGCATAGAAGAGGGATATTCAAAAGTTCGGTTTTTTAAGAATATGTATTCTTTCCAACTCAATAATTCACTATAATTGTATCTCCACTAGTATAGAAACAGTAAAAGATCGTACAGACAACCCACATAAAACGCTGTCAAAATGAAAAAGCGAGATCATACAAGTTGTCAATTTACTTTTATATACTTTCTTATATGATAAAAAGTACATTTATTTAAATAGCTTAATCGCTCACAAAAAGAACATTCATGATAATAGGTACCTAAACAAAAGAAAGGTAAACAGTTAAGAGATCGCACAACAAACTACGAAATAAAAACATGAAGCTACCTAAAAAACTGTTTTTCGCAAACGATACTGTTGAATACTTCAATACTCTTCGCTTATCTTTGAACATCAACTTCTATAATACCACTGAATCGGCTGATGTAAATATCGATGACTGGTAAGAAAATCACTAATAAAAGCAAAATCACTGGATGGAAGATTCATATCGACAATTATTAACTCTGATTCGATGACAGCTTCTCAACGACAGCATTTAAACGGCCTCTGCTAGATGCTCTCTTCGCGATTGTGGTTGTAGCAGTAGTAATAGCGGTAGCAGTGGTAGTAGTAGTAGCAACAGCACTAGTAACATTGGCGGTAGTGGAAACAGCAGCGGTAACATTGGTAGTAGTAGAAGTAGCAGTAGTGGTAGTGGTAGTAGTAGTAATACTAGTTGAAGCAGTGGTGGCAGCAGTTGTTGTAGAAGCAATACTAATAGCAGTAGTAGTAGCCGGCGATTTTGCAACAGATGAAACATTTAAACTGGAAATGGGCAGCGTACTACTACTTGTTGTAATGGAAGAAAACGGCTGACTAAGCAGCAATGATGGATCCATTGTCAACAGGGATTGCATCTGTTGCAAATGCAAGGATGGATTCATCAGTGATGCAAGCATTGGGTTCAAGACATCCTTCGATGAACCCTGAAACTTCATTTATTCAGAAGAGTCGACTAATACATGTTCCCATTGAGTGCAGATTTCAAAAAAGGGGAATTAAAAAATGCATCAAGTAACTTTCTCAAAGAAATTTAGCATCTTTCTCCGAGTTTCTCTCTCGCCCTTCAAAAATTTGCCTTCATCCCTTCACAAATATGTCATACACTTAAATCCTCTGAAATTCCAACTATCTGAAGAATAATTGGTTGCAATGATTACCCATGCACAGGTTGAAAAGCATTAATAAAAAGATGAAGCGATATCATCTGTTTTAACAATGTATTGTATATTGACACTGACCTTACTCTGCTGAGTAGAACCGGATGCTGCGGCTGCAAGCACTGCATATGATCCAAGTGGTCCATAAGCCCCAAGTCCAAGAAGAGTTTGATTCATTAATGACTGTTGGAGCATCATTTGCATTTGTAAAGCTTCCAAACCATTTGAAGATGAGGATAGAGATGTCGTATCATCACCCAAACGATCAGTATAATTCTTTGGCAGAACTGCCTGAAAAAATCATATATTTCACTGAAACGATTATCTTCTCTTGAAAGTATAACGATTGGTGAAGTTTTAACAAAAGTCATATTAGAAACAATAAAATGATAATTCGCAGATCGAGTGAAGCAATATTACAAGCTTATCTACAGTTGTGTATATAAATATGATCAAAAACTGATAACATACAGCAGCAAGTGATGCACTGCTTGCGTGTACATTACAATCCGGATGTTTATCGAGCCATGAGGCAAGATTCTTCAGCGGTGGCCATTTATCGGCCGAAACCAATGTACCATTAGAACGCTGAAAAACAGCGACACGCTGATCAGCAATACCAAGTGAAGCGAGAGAAGCTGATGATGGAGCAGCAGTGGCACTGGGAGAGCGAGGAACTTCACCTGGTTCCAAAATTAATGCTGTTGCTGTTGCTTTCAATGAATTTGGATTTGTTTGGATCGTAGGCGTTTCCTGAAAACAAGAATCAATTCTGACAAATGGGATAACTTTTATACAATACATACAAAAGCATAAAACTCAATTCCAAAAAATTGTCATCTGAATGAAATTAAATTAAAAGTCCTTGAAATCACTAAGAAATTTTATTTAATATTAGATGTGCAGAAAAAATATGAAACATTATGATAAAACCTTAGAATGAGTGTCTTTACTGATTTCCTTCTTTGAAGTAATCTTATCCGATGATGCTGATACAGATTTAGCATCAATTTTTTCGGCAGATTTAGAAGATGTTACTTGAGGTGCCGAAGAAACTACTGAGGGTACCGACGATGGAATATCGAGCACATATTTAGGATGTGCTGACAGCCATTGTCCAAGATTTTTCACTTTTGGTGCTTGTTCACCAATCAAACGTGCACCTGTTTCAATATTAATCACTGGTACACGGGTCTCTGAAAAGAAAGTGAGTGAAATCTTACGTTTAGACATTCCACTTCTCTATAAAGCAAAAAAATATTTTATCCTCAAATGCTAATGTAAACAACCATGATTAAACTATTAACAATTCAAAATTTTAATTTATAATCAGAAAAGGAACCCGCAAACAGACTAACCACTCAGTCAGCACCATGATTTAAAATCAAAAATACAAAGCTTACCTGGTGGAAGGTTTGCCAGTGCAAACAATTCGGTAAAATTCAAACTATTCAAAAAATTTGTGGACGGAGCAGGGACTGCAGAAGTGGACGGCTGACTTGTGCTGCTGTTATTGTTACTTGATGGTTTCTTCGTACTCAAATTTAATACATCTTCTGCATATTCATTTGTTTTACTGGCTTGAGTTGAAGTTGATGTTGCTGGAAGCGATGCAGAGGATAATCCAAACAAACTGGAAAGCATTGCTGCCTGTGCCTGAACTGATGTTGATGCTCCTATCGTAGATGTTCCACTACCCGATAAGAGTGATGGAAGAAGAAATGCGCCCTGTGCCATAGCTGCAGCAGCAGCAAATGGCAGTTGTTCCAACTAAAAAAAAATTTGAATTCGACAGAAATATATTTAGATTTTTTAAAAAAGTAATTTAGGTAACATTTTTTGAGAAAGGCTTACCCTTTGCAAGAATGTTTGATGTACTAAAGCGCGCATTTTCTCTTTCTCTGTATCGACGAATTCTTGTATTGTAGCACCCGGTATAGCACTTTTTCTGCGACCCCGTTTTGAGCGCAACAGCATTGGTGTCCCTCGTTCATCATCTGAAATTAGTAGTAAAAAAAATTTAATTTGAAAAGTTATGATTTTCGAATAAATCACCCTATAACTTTCAATTTCAAACAACGATGGAAATCAAATCTATGAAATACATCTCACCAGAATCTTCAAGCAGTTCAGTGGAAGCAGCTCCATTCCATTTCTTAGTTTGAAGAGTAGTATAAATCTCTGCGACACGTCTCAGCAAAGTTCGTTCTTCCGGTCTTACTATCTAAAAAATAAAGAATTTAATGAAAATCAGAAACAATGTAAAGTTCGGGAACTTTTTTTCCATAAAAATTAGAAGCAGTGGGAAATTCCCATTATCGAAAATAGAAGTGCAAAAAAAAAGTATTATAACCTTTTGAAAAGCTGTCCTGTTAAGGATATTAGCAGCTATGTTATCCAAACCATGTTCATCTACCACTTTAAACAACTCTTCATCTTGTTCAACCGACCACCCACTTGGCATCGCCTCATTTGAACAAAGTTTGAGGAGTGCTCGTCTATCAGTTAATGATTCTCGCCAATCGTGAATCTGCCGCATCATGTTCATCCGATGCATTAATTTCTGTGCTTTCCGTGCCGAAATTGATTCTACCTGAAATCATTCTCGCACAACCACCTATTAAAACAAATATTGTTCGATAATTCCTATTAAAATTTGAAAATAAACCATCAGTTATCCCTCTTATAATCCAAAAAAGCAACATAAAATTTTCAAGAAAAACTCAAAAATGGTTATTGTGAATTGAATAAAAATATCGTAAACAAAAAAAAATGTGTAAAAAACCTGAAACCTTTAGGGCTCGCTGTAAATCAACTGCCGTTATTTCATTTCCGAGCTGTTTTGTGCACATGGACAATACGCAGTATAGCTGCTCCATTAGATCACTATCAGTTTTCTTTTCTAGAAGTGGAGAAAGCTGCCGAAAACGTGTCCAGGAGATGATTGTTGATGGATCATCCTTAACTCCATAACTTCTCAGAATACGCATGAATTCTGCTTCTTCACGTTTAGTCCACCTGAATTTCCACAGCATTTATAATGCAAAATTCAGGATAGGACGAAAGCCTTCCAAAAAAAAAAATTTGATATCCATACAACACTTGCAGTCCATACAATACTTGCAGCTATTAAAACATATGTTCAAAAAAAAAATTAATGTGTTAATTTACGTTGAAAATGTTAATGAATCATGTCGTTTTCTCTGGAAATGTGTTAGGAGGCGCCGGAAACGATTTAAAAGATCCGAAATATTCGGAAAAATCTCAATTTTTTTAAAACCAAAACAAAGCGTTGGATCAACACGCATTGCATCGATATTTTCTAGACCTGGAATTTTTCTTTCTAAAAAAAAGATTAAAAAGAAAATGTCACTTATAACACTTTACGGAAGTTTTGAACTGATTTTACAATCAGAAAGTGCATTACTGGCCAAAACAAATATTTTTAGAGCAGAATTAGCATCCTGATGCAATCAATCATTTCTTCCGTAAAAAAACTTTTTAAGCAAAACACTAGATATTAATCTCAATTATTTTGAAATGAAGGAACAACTAGAATGGATTTACTGTTAAATCAAGAATGGAATAAAAAATAAGTCCAAACTAAGCTTCATAAAATACGGTCTACTCGATCAGAGCAGTGCAATCCACCAATTATTTTAGAACACATTACTTTTATAAAGGAAAGGAAATTCCTCAGTACCATGTTTATGCGCTCCAATCAAGAAACTCTTATCGCATTCAGCATCCCAACCAGCTACGAAAGCATCATTCATATCAACTGATAAATCAATGTCCGTCGCGTTTGCATTATTCATTATTGTTTCACTTTTACTTCCAATTATCTAAAAATTGAATTTACAGATTTGAATAGAAAAGAATTAACTTAATGCTGATTTAGGTTTCCTAGTCCTTCAACTTAACGAATTGGCCAGTATATGGACATTAAAAAATCTAATTAGGCTCACCATGTCAGCTTTGAAATATGACAACTGCTAGGTTTATTGTGTCTAGGAAAATAGCTAACACTGACTGTATAATGATAAAAAGCAATCAACTTACTTCAGTATTTAATATGTGAAGCTGATGCATCCGGATCAACAGTTTATTTGAATGTCGATGAACGTGGCGTTGGAAAGATGAATCAACGGCAAAAGCTGGCGGATTGTACTCTGGTAATGCGGCCCATCCTTCATGGAATACAGATGTTAAACTAGCGTTTTTCATCTTGTCTGTATTCTTGCCAGTAACTAGACCACCTTTTGGGATTATCAGTCGCCAAACGAATTCACGGATTTTCTCATCCCCACGGTATTCACGAATACAGTGTAACAACAGTGTCCTATAAATTAAACTGAACAATAATTTGAAAAAAAGTTATGTGAAATTTATTGTGCAAAATTTCGACTAAGACTTGGCGCGAACTTTCTTTAATTTAAATTGATAAATAATATCACACAACAAAAGATGGCAATGAATCTACAAAACATTAAAAATTTCACAATTAAAATAAATGTGATGAATTCAAAATTATAAAACGCTTCACAATTTAATAGATCTGATCTTTTCTTCAGTAGATGAGAAAACATACCTTGAAATATGCTCAATATCAATTTCTGTAACGCTGTCTTTCAAATCTGATGCTTCACGCATCACTTTCCAACGCCCCCAACCAAATTGACCGAGCACCTTTTCAATCTAAACATCATGCATAATTTTTCCGGTAAAAATAAACCACAATAAGATCATAGAAATCTTACGATTTCATTTCAAATATGATAATCTGAAGATATTTTAGACGCACTACTGAAAAAAAAATAGAAATAGTAGAAATTAAAAGATAAAAAAACTTGAGGGTTATAAATGCAAGCTAACCTTGAAATATTCACTTTTATTGAAAGCTAGCTCATCTGGTCGATACTCTTCATCTTCACGGCGCTTCTTACGGTCACCTTTCCGGTCACCGCGTTTTCGAGCCTTATTGCTATCATCACTTTCCTCACCTTCTGTGTCATCACCAGCCTCCGATTTATAAACATTTTCTTCAAACCTATAGTTTAAATAAGCAACAGTTACATCCAAATCTACTGTGATATCCCAAATCTTAACTTTGTTCCACAATTTGGACGTTGTTAATTTTGTATGGAAAAGGTGAAAACCCTTCTATTTTCATTAATATTAAAACAACAAGAAAAAAACGAACCTCTTTTTCCGATTTCTAGGTTCAAGAACAATTAACTGCTTATCTGCTTGGCTCATTTCTGTATCAATATTTGCCTTTTTAGCCCATTTAGACCAAAAGTTGGGGTCATCAATATCAATATCTTCTCTGTTTGTGGAGGAATTAAAAGATGCCTTTGCAAAGGTTGATCCTTTTACACCGGCCTAAATAAAAATTTTTAAATCTTATTTTACTAAATTGCTCTGTTTTTTAAAAACACAACATTGGTGAATTAAGAAAAAAATTGCTAGGCTTGTCGAATTGCCAAGTAACCAAGTGTAAAGAAATGGAAACATTCCAGAAACATGACTTGAAAGAAGAAACCGACACTTACTTCAAGTGTTATTGTAGTTGTGCGACGAAGAAGAATTGTTTCAATATCTTCTTCATTAAATTTACTTTCCTCCGCATTTTCTTCCATAATTGCACCATAAGCTCCTTTTTTCAATAATTCTTCAATTTCCTTTCGCGATAACTGCTGCTGCAAATGACAAGAGAATTCGAGGTAGGGAGGCATTTTCTTTATGAATAAAAAGACAGTGGAAATTTATCTTTCAATCTCCTAAATAATTTCCTTAATAAGAAAGGAAATAACTTACTGAAGTATCCTTCAGAGCAGTAGTAGATTGCAGAACCGCTCTGTCTAAGCCTAGCTTCAATGATGCTTTATCAAACATTTCACGTTCGTAAGTGTTACAGGTAATTAGACGGTAAACTTTCACCATTTTTGTTTGACCAATCCGATGACAGCGAGCTTGTGCCTGTGAAATGATTTAAATATACTGATGTCACCTATATAGTTTCAGAAATAACATAATAAATGACAGATCTCTAGATATTCCTGCAAACTAAAAAAACCGGAGAATAATTCACAAAAAGTCATTGATGCATAAACCTTAAAAATTCGTCATAGAAAAGTAACCAACAAAACGTGCGATACAGCCAAAATATTTTTTAATATTTGCCTGTAAATCATTTTGTGGATTCCAATCAGAATCGAAAATAATGACAGTATCAGCTGCCGTTAAATTGATTCCAAGACCACCAGCGCGAGTACAGAGCAGGAAGATAAAGCGGTCAGAATCTATAATTTGTTATAAAAACGAACAAATACTTCCTCACTGTGAGAATAAGAACTTATAAAAGATTCTATCTCCATTTTTTTTCAAGAATATTTTCATAAATTAGAAGCAATGAAGGAAATAATTTAGAGGATACCTTTTTTACTGAAACGATCGATAGCGCTCTGTCTCAAATCACCACGAACATTACCATCGATTCGCTCAAAGGTATAACTACAATAATATATTAAGCAAACGATTATAAGAATCAAAAAGGATTTGAACCATCTTTCTTCATGAAATTTATATTCGTTGGCCAGTCGAAAATATTGAAAATTACCACACTAAATATATCAATTAGCAAAATGTTTTCGATGATTAATACAAATCATAAGTATGACATAACTAACTTCTGCGCGATAAGAAATTCTTCGATAATATCCAAAACACGGACCATTTGAGAAAAAATTAATACTTTATGACCATCCGTGTGTAATTTCGGTAATAGTTTCGCAATCAAAACTAATTTACCAGACGACTGTACTAGTGCATGCTGATAAACATCATCTTCACTCCAGTCTGGATGCCCCGCTTTCACTTCAGCAAGAATCTGTTCTTCAGCACCTAAACTCGACCGTACTAATACATAAACTTAGAATTAATATTCTGTAATAAAACCTTGAACTTGAATCTTGGAAAAATATGGTTTATTTTTCCTGAAAACGAACCATTTATAAGAAATGGATGATTGCAGCACTTCCGCAATTCCATCATTGCATTCATTAGCGAGGGTACTGATGTTCCTTTGCACAGGTGTGAGAAATTTCTTTCCAGTATAGCTCTATAGTATTTTTTTTGGGTATTCGATAATTGTATCTGAAAAATGTATTATAACTGAATAATACATTCACAAAAATAACGATGAAGTTTCTTACTAAGGAAAACATGAAAGTTTTTTGGTCATTTTTTCAAGAATATTTATTAAATACATTGAAAATAACCTCAATAATTGTCTCCTCTTTTGGTTGTAACGTCTTTTCAACATCTTCCTTGAGACGACGCAACATCATCGGTTTGAGAATATCCTGTAATCGTTGTACCTGATCCTCAGTTTGACACTGGCCAAACTGCTCAAGAAAAGCAGATGAACTATGGAACTGTTCTGGTTCCAGAAAATTCAGAAGTGAATATAGTTCTTCAATATTGTTTTGTAATGGTGTTCCTGTTAGCAATACCCTATGATCTGCGGCTAACGAAAGCAGTCCGCTGGTAAGTAATTTGCAATTTCGATTTTTTAGTCGATGTGCTTCATCAATAATGCATACTTGATAGCTGATCTGCTTTAGAACATCACAATCACTAACAACCATTTCGAACGTGGTAATTAGAGCATCAAATTTGACAACGTTACGTTTGCCCCCTTTTAGCTCTTCTGGCCGATAATAAAATTCAGTCTGTTGAATAATTTGGCGACTGGATGCGCTTCCATGGTAAATAATGGTATTCATGTCGGTCCATGTTTCAAATTCACGTTGCCAATTATGAATTGTAGACAGAGGAACAACAATTAAAAATGGTCCATGAATTCCGTAATCATAAACTCGTTGCAGAAAACATATTGTTTGTACCGTCTTTCCTAAGCCCATTTCATCGGCCAAAATACAGTTTTGTTTGTTATAATAACAGTATAGAAGCCAATTTACACCTTCGAATTGATATTCTCGAAGTCGATTATTATCTTTGAATGTTATGTATTCAGGAATTTTTGACCAATCCGAAGCTGATGGATGTGGCTTTGGTTTCAATTTCAAGGGATCACAAGTATTTCGTCGTTTATATGCCTGAACTTTATCCTCTGGAATAATTTCTATTTTTTCCCACGTAACTTCTTCATATGGTAAAGATTTCCATTTAACCAGAACGAAATCCTTTCCCTCCAACTTGTTGGCATCCAGCACTCGTTCAACGATAACGAAATCACTATTGAACTGCTCATCCTCATCTTGATCTGAACTATGAGCTCGCTTTTGATGAAAGCGTTTCAGTTTTGCTGTAGCTCGACGATCTCCAGCTTCCAGATCACACTGAGACTTCCACTGGCAATGAATATATGCCTTATTTTTGTATTTCACAAAATATAAATCCGGTCCATTCTCGTTTTTTTTTATACCCATAATTTTTTCGATAACAAATTCACTTTGCTCCTCCGGCTTTTTCTCTTTTCGACTTTGGACATCTTCACCGATTTCTTCATCCATTTCATCCCATTTTGCTTGTAAATCATAACTCTTTTTTTCAACATTTGTTGAGCGTCCGGATCGTCGCTTTTCCACGTATTCGAAAGGAGCATCACGTTCCGCCGCTACACGCCGTTTTGTACGTGGTCGTTTCCGCGTTCTACGGTTACAGTCAGGGATGAATTCTTCGTCATCTACTTCTACCCCAATTTCTCCTTCTTCCTCAATTTTCCGCTTTTTACTTGACCCTCGTTTTGGATGCCGACCTCTTTTTCGTTTCGGCTTTTCCAAGGACGTAGTCTTATCAGCTTCATTTATTTCTTGATTTTCTTCTGCGATATTTCCCCGAGAGTTCGATCTTGCTTTTATGGAGATTTCCATACACTCTTCATCGATTTTTGCTCGTTTGTTTGAATCACTATGAGCTTCTGCTTTTTCACGTTTAGCTTCACAGTTTTTCCATTTACTTAATTTACGGTTTTTATCCACTTCTGCGTCTGATACACTTTTTTGCTTCTCATTAATTCCTGATTTATTCTCGTTCGTTGATTTTTCATTTGCTTCCTCCATTTCATTTGAGAAATCTTCATTTTCTTCCTTAATTTTAACTTTTCCACCATCTAACTTCATCTCACAGTCCAATTCGTTACTGATCGAATCCTGAACATCATTTCTTCCACTTTTAGATCTCTTATTGGTTCTGAATGTGTTTGGTACGATTCCTTCCGAATTTGTAGTTGATCCTACGTGCATTTTGGATCGTTCTGCATTAGATAATTCATCGGCTGGTAGAGAAACCTCAGAATTTTCTGATAAATGTACATTTTTAGTTATCTGTTCCTTTTGATCTGTTACAGATGAATCTATTACTTTCCCCTGTCGCATTTCTCTTGCAAATTGATTAGTAATCGAATCATTGCTACTTTCTTCTATCTTCTTCGTCACAATTTCGGTTACGGATTGATTATCTGACAAAGTACCTTGTTCTCCATCTCCATTGGAAATCAAAACTTCGCACGCAGAGGAAACACTAATGGTATTGCTATTCAACCCATCAGCAATCCCTGATTCTTGGTCTAATTCAGTTCGTGTGTCATTCCGTTGCTGCTGTTGTGATTCATTTACTTCTTGATATTTTGGTTGATCTCGGCACTTCATTGCAGCTGATATTGCATTCGGTTCTACGACAGGTTGAAATAAACTTTGCTGTTGTTGTTGCACGTTATAAGCTGAAGATGTTACATTTTCGCATGGAATCATAGATCCCTGCGGTTCTATAAATGACATCGAATTATTTAACGCATTTGACGTATGATTTGAAGCGACAGTGACAATATTTGGTGCAGACGGATCTTCAACTGGAGTTCGAGAACGCGATGGAATCGGTTCTGGTGGGATACAATCTTTTGCAATAACGTTTTCTGCTGGAGGTACACTTGTCGATGGGGCTGAATTAGGTGGATATTGATGATATACACTAATCAGAGTATGACCTGGCATATCCGGTTTTATGTTGACCTGAAACGAAAAAAAAGAATTGAGTCTTTAACTTAACCATAAGGATCGAAGAACTCTCGAAGGAATTTTACAAATCCAAATTCATCTCTTTGCAAAAAGTATATCTCACTGTTTATAAACATCAAATAAAATTCTTTACAGTGATTTGTTTTACTTACAAAATAAATATTCATAATTTCTTGCACCTTTTTGCAGGAATTTATCTCTTGTCAATATCATGCTAATAATACCTGTACTTCGGAGCCTCTCTGCATCACGGAAACAGGCTGTTCGCTTCGCTGTGTGCCACCATGACACTCGTTTATGTAGCATTGCTGTAAATATTGCAGACGAAGTTGTAACTGCTCAATCTGCTGTGCTATTTGCATATTTCTGTTTGGAATTTCATACATCGATTGTAATTGTTGTTGAATCTGGAAAAAAAATTTTCTGTTACAAAATGTTAAAATTTTGTTTGACACTGTATTGTATTTGAAATAATATAATGAAATTACTCCAAATCACTGAATAGCAGAAGATTCTGCTCAAGTTTCCCTTGATTTGCTTAATTTCGAACGGAAACTGCTGGAAACAATGAACTGGAACCTGCTGTATCTCAATTTGAATACTAGTAGATGGTGAACACTGTGGTTGCGAAGAATAGCGCTGTTGCGAATTAGTGCTATGTTGTTGCCAATCGCCGGATCCAGAAGATACTTGTTGATGCATTGTCATAGCATGTGAATGCGATGATTGTTGCATCATATGATTAGGAGATGGATAGAAATTCTGGCCTTGTTCCGGATAATACTGCTGTGAATGGCCAAGCTGTGAACCCAGAGATGGTGGATAACGCGGCATTTGTTCATACACTTGATGTGATTGATAATACATTGTATTTCGGACATCTTGCTGTATCTGCTGTTGCTGTTGCTGTGAATAATAGATCTGTTGAGGCATCACTTGACTCAAGGGCGGACGTTGTTGTGCTGGATACATCTGATGTTGCGGTGGGTAACTGTTCGGCATGCGAAATTGTTGTTGTTGAAACCATTGCTGCTGCTGATGATATGGATCATGAACGTTAGATGGCAAAGCTGGATGGCGCATTGGTGGTATATCATTCGATACATGTTGCTTTCCAGGCATCATCTGTTGTTGTATTTGCGGTCCTGGTCCTGTAGATCTCATGTGAGACATTAAGGGATTTTGAGATATTGCCGCCATACTCTGCATTGGCGTCATGTTATTCATGTACTGTTGTCTAGGCGGTAGTGATGAAGGTGGAAGTATCGCTTGACCTCCTAAAGCTTGCTGCTCAACATTAGCTGCGTTTTTGCGACGTCTTTGAACTTTCGGTTTCTGCACAATTGGTTGTGGTACTTGAGTTGGTTGTATCACCTAAAAATACATTATGCTAAAACTAAGCTATAATAGGCCGAACAATTAGGATGATGGCGATATAAAGTAATGATGCACTTCATCCACCAATTTCACGCATTATGTATACACACATACGAGAAAAACAAGCCCAATAAACTTAATGAATAAATGAATTACCTGTTGCTGTTGCAGGTTTTGAGGAGCCATTTGGTTCGGTAGTTGGCAAGTATGATGCATTGCCGTGGCTTCATTACCATACTGGAGATGTTGTAAAGGTATTTGAAGTGCTGGACTATAAATACCAGGGTCATTCTGCAGGACACTTTGTCCGCTATCGACCAATGAGTAGTCAAGCTGTGAAATCTGTGGTACATAATCGTCTCCTTCATCCATCGCTATATTCCATCCTGCAAAAAAAAAATGAAAGCAATAATAATAGACCCTCTGACGGGCGGTAATGTGCACTAGAAGATTTTGAATTAAACCGCAGATTTCGGGCGACTAAGTGACTTAAATTAATGATGGCTACTTACTGGATAATTAATAACAAAAGTCAGTAAATATAAAATTTGTATTAAAGCGCCAATTATAGATGAAATAGGAAAAGTGGCAAATAATAGGTGAGTTGTTAGCAAAAAAGCTTTCAAATTTTATTTTAAAACCACTTCGTGATGGAAATAATAAGTGGAGCAAAAGATTATGTTAACAACAAGTATTCTAATGTTAATATTTTAGGAGAAAAAAGTTGCAATAATGAACAAACAGCGCTGCAAGAAGTCAACTAACGTAAATAATGGATCAGGTACAGAAAATATATTTATAAATGGATAATGACGGAAATCTTAAGAAGCAAAAATTAACATTCAACTTTCACTATATTGGAATGTATTGATAGATAATTTAAATTAGTTCGCAAGGGATGACGATGATGATGATGATGATGATGATGATGGATGATGACGATGATGATAATGATGACGATGATGATAATGATGATGATGATGATAATGATGGTGATGATGATGATGATGATGACGGTGATGGTGGGAATGATGCCTGAAGTGATCTCAGACGTAGCCCGTATGTATCGCCTTTGCTAGTGCTGTTGATGGCTATTTGCCATTGCCCTAACACAAACTCTCTCCTCTCTCCTTCTCTTCCTCTCTCTCTTTCTCTCTCTCTCCCATTCCCCTCTTTCATCTCCTCTCTTTACCCTTCTCTCATTTCATCCATAACTGCAATGCATTTGGAAAAATGAAGAGGTAAGCATCGCAACGCCACAGAAACGCATTTTGCACATCGACAACAGCCTTCACATCAGTTGAATAAACAAACGTACTCATTCCATACATAATATCCTCTCCTATTCTTTCACGTATCTACACGTATACACGTATACACGTAATGCACATGTGCATAAATATCTTTTTGGATACATAAATTTTCAATAACATTTTACTAGGTCAATATTGACATTAATAAGTAAAAAACGTTAACCGAAAATTATCGTACGTTAGAAAAATGTAAAAGTTTTTGATAGTTATGAATGATATTAGTTAGATTTAGATTGCACACCAATAATTATTCTATTACTTTTGACAAAGAATAACGTGTCCAATTGACGTACGAACGTGTCCGCAAAATGTGCAAATTTGTATCCATTTGAAAGTATTTTGCATTCTTCATAACTAAACTACGAAAATATTCTAACTTTTGTATTTAGTAACATTATTAGAGGTGAAAATTACTTTACGTTACTTTCTCCGTATTCCCCGCATATTCTATGCAACGGGGAGAGAGAGGAAGAAGGAATGTCATAATAATAATATAAAAATGTCATAATTGTGTAGAATGTATATCGTTTCTTCTTTTAAAGTTATATTTCACTTCGGAAACCAATCATTACATTACGGACATTCTCAGGATTTAACCGAATTACGGGAGGTACCGACAGACAGAAGCTTAGAATATTCAAGAATGCTGATCTCCTATTTGGTTACGTTATAAAAGTTCCACAGAGATGTAATACACATCACGTTGTACGTTAGATTGCATCATTTAGCGAACAAATGCAGTTACTTATAAAGTTTTCTTTGATGTTTTTAGAAAATTGCATTGCTTGAGAATCCCTATTATTTGAGAGAAGCAAAAATTTCTTCCACGTCGTATTCCACGTATTAGAATAATATTTTTGTACGTATTAGGTTTGCAGCACGTTAATAAATGCTTCTAGCTTTTTTTGAAGCCTATATTGAAATTTTACTGGAATGCACTTTAAAATACTTAATCTATCTTGAATAGGAACAAGTTACAGTTAACGTAGAAAAACAATCTTTCATTTAACAAGAGACTTGGCTTCTCGGATACTTATACGTTATAGTTTAATTCTTAGCATAATCTAAAAGTGAGAAATTTTCAGTCTATTTTCATCATTATTTTGCATAAGAAAAACTCCCATAACATGTTATTTTATTTCATATTTCCGAAATTGTTGGAAAAAACAGAAAAAAGTGTATATATATAATATATTCAACAGCGTAAACAGAGAAAGAATCACATGTTTAAGATAAATGTAGAAAAATAAGTGCGCTGATGTATTGTAGTTGCAAGTGTTATATCACCACTAATAGATATATAATAAAATTATGCGTTATATCAGCGGATATCCCAGAATCATATTATATAAAATGCAAAAAAAAAATAAAAGAAAAAGAATTTTTTGGCAAAACGAAAAAATTGGTGAGTAAACCAGGGAATGGGAAAGTGAAGAAAATTTTACAATCAAAATGAGAAACTTGGACAAACAGGAAAAAATAGGTGAACGGAAAGACTTGAAGTAAATAAATCGTGCTTTTTATAATAGAGCTTATATACAAAATTCTACAGAATCAAATAATTCCCACGAAATAATTTCAATCGTTTACATACTTTGATCTTCCCCTGCTAAGAAGTTTATAATTTTTACACATCGGAACTTACTCTTCGATATAAAGATCGCCGGAAAAATAATTATTCTAATATCTAAATCTCTGGTCTCAAATTACTGGACTTTTTTTATCACTATTTACAACTATGCATTACAATATGATTCTTTCCTGAAAGAAATCATTCTTTTGATCAGCAAATGGCAGAATCAAAATTTAAAAACGATTTATTCTCTTTTTTTGCATCCCCAGAAAAAGAACATGAAACAACTGAAAGCGATCAAATTTAACTAAAGCTTACAGTTAAAACCTATCATTGCTTTTGTGCAGAGAGGAAATAATGTCATCATCTGAATCATCATTCGATATCTCTGAATCATCCGTTCGAAGAGGTTTGAAACCCTAAAAAATGAAAATTCTAAGAAAATCCACTTCGACAGTACGATAATAGTTCCTTTTTAACAATTGAGTTGAATTTTTATAACAAGTTTCTAATGAATGAATTAATGAAGTCTTTAATATATTATGAAAGGACTTATTTAGATATGACTTGATGCAAAGATAAAATCAATGCAAAATTGAGATCATTTCTCATTAGATTCCCCATATCAGTACTCCAATAAGAAGTGATCTTAATTTGCTTAATCATTTATTTTTCAACGAATTTAATACTTTCAGAATTAATAAGTTCAGAATAATTTAAAACTATGAATACTTACCGCACGACTCAAAACTGAATGTTGTTTTCCAATTCGTATAAAATTCCCTCGTCTATATGCAAAAAAGATCAATACTGACACAGCAATAAATATAATCCAAAGAGTGATGGTATGTGAAAACTGTGAAGCTCGATGCATTGAAGAACTAATGTCATTCTCTGCAATATAAAGCTGCAAATAAATCTGATTTTGAATGTTTTGTTCTTATTTCTCTTCACAAAGTGTGATCATATTTTCAGAATTTCAAAAACTATTACTATCAAAATAAACATAGATATAATCCAGAAAATTCTGAGGAAGTCAAAAATACACGGCCATGAATCTGACAATGGAAACTGAGCACTGAGAATTGACCCACAGTTGATTAGACAAAGTCATTTATCACATCACACATATATTATTTTTTCGATAAACAGATATATCATTAGAATCAGGATTCATTCCCGATTATCTATTAATATATAGCTATTAGTTTGATATCTTCCATTATGAATCACCAGAATATTGTTCATTTTTTTCACTGACCTCTAAGCAAACTATTTTAGTTTTTTGACAGCTCCACCAACTGCAAATAGTAAATGAAATGTAAGATCAGAAATTAAAAATCTTCAACATTTTAAAGATGAAAAAATTACACTACCAACTTGATCCCAATCACGAGTTATCGTAAACTGTAAAACCCGACCACCATCTTGACCCAATTCTCCCACGTAGATATATCGTCCATCTTTAGAAACTCGAATTGTGTGTGGTCGAGTGAACGGATGATTTGTTGGTTCAAATGAATATTGTACTCGAGCAGCTTTCACATGTGCACTGAATACACGTATAGGTAGACCGCTATGTTGTCTTCCAGGAATAAAGTACAGTGCATTATCTGAAATTGAAGAACCAAATAAATGAGTGCACGAATTTTGAGCAAAAGTCAAAAACTTCAGGTATAACATGATAACGACAGTTTTTGTTTGTGCTTCTGTAAGCTACAGAGCGAAAAGCTACTAATATTCTAATCATAATCATGATGTAAAGATTACTCATTACGTAATCACTAATTTCTGGTTTAGAAAAGACTGAGTTTCACTCGAAAAATTTTCGAGTGGTCATTTTACGAATTCCATTCCAACTGAAGTCGAAAATACTCAAATTACGCATCAATCTTGTTTAATCAGGAACGATATTTTATGAACTCACTTATGAATTAAATAAGTTCGGTAAAAAACTACTGATGAAACATTTAAGAACTTTAAAGACATATAAAAGCAATATCAAAATTTCCATTGAAAATATAACATTGTTCATTTCGAACAGCTTGTTTGTTTTCCGACTTTCTTTTTTTTCTTACTTCAAGGAAACATCGTTTCAAATCAAACAATGACCTTCAGTGAACTTAACAATAGGATAAAAATCGTACTGTGATAATCAGCTGAATAAATATTATCAAATGCTGTACTGTTCGCTGGATTAACAATCTGATCCACTGCATATCCATCACTTCGAAATATTTGTATTCGAGCATTTTCACGATCAGTAATATATAATAAGGAACCATCATTATTTGCCACAATATCATGTGGTAGAGAAAAGATACCCAGATGTAAGCTTGCTATGCTACTCACTGAAAATTAATGGCGTCAAAACTCATTTTTGTTTTATATCAATTTCCAAGAAGTTAAAAAATTAATTTATTGAAAGAAATGCATGTCGTGACCTCCATTTTCAATTCTGTTATTACCAGTGAATTAAAATGTCAGACTTTCAAATATTTAAAGAGCAAAGTCTGTGCACGGAATCTACTGGACATACTTGAAAATCTATTTAAAGTTTTTAATCAATCAACAAACAACCTACTACTGTTATAATTTGATTGCCCCCACTGGGTTAAGAATTGTCCATTTCGATCAAATTTCATGATTCGATTATTGCAATAGCCGTCAGCGACAAAGATACTTCCATCCACAGTAACCGCAATACCTGCTGGTTTGCAGAAATGTTTCTGATCGTTGCCAGGAACGAACTGTTCGCCCAGTGCAAAAACTTGCAATAATGAGCCTAGAATTTATGAAGCTGTAAGATTTGATAATAATTCAAACAAGGACTCAGATTGGAAAACAAAATTTACGTTAACTTATTCCACCTACCCAGACATCTAATATATGCGTCGATTCCTAATTGATGAAGAATTCTGTAGTATGTGATTATTTCTCTCTCAGTAGATACATTATGCAATAATGAAACTAATCGAATAGGAACCGATGTAATTAAAAGTAATAATCCATTTATGTTTAATCACTTAATTAACTGACGTTTTGATTCCGAAAAGATGGTTAAAAAGTTACAACTTGTTTTCCACACCGTCTCGTATTCCCCCTCGCCATGATTCAAAAAAATAGGAACGAACATAACCATGTGAAAGCGACCATTTGATGACTTGATGAGAGCCGACGTCAGTTGTGTAATAATCATTTTGTTGATCAATTGCTAAACTATGTGGCATGTAGAATCTGCAAAAAAAGTGAAAATCAGAATTTTTTATGACGTGACTTTATCACACTTCATAAGGAAACAGTAAAAAACAATGCAATAGTTTTTAAAAGCATAAGATCTTTTCTCCAACAATTTTTATGTTTTTTAATGTTGTTGGATTGTGACATGAAGCGTGCGAGTTTTTTCGTTTTTTGTCTCCTTTATCTACTTTCTTTTTTCTTATATGATAAATGATCCTAATAAAACAAAGGAAATTTGAGCGTACTTCCCAAATGTCCTTACATCATACGGTATTTAGTCGTTTATTTATATTAGAGTTCTTTTTCAAAAGTATAAAAAAGTTTGCAGTTATTCTTATTTGTCCAGTAGTATTCATTGACAGCCAAATAAAATGCTCATATACTTTTTTTGATAGTCATAACAAATGCGAAACAAAAAGCAATGTACTGATTCAAATTTGCAAATATATAAGTGGAAATCATGGATTACTTTTCACGGCCGTATTTGTTACGTAATGATAGCCTACTATTTGGTCCAGTTGAATACGTAACTAAAATCACATCTTCCGCAATGGGTCTTTTATTTTGCAAATTGTTTTCCACATCAAATGACCTAAAAAGGAAAAAAAGGAAGTTTGGATGGAAGATAATTAGGGAAAATTATCCTCTCATGTCGAAGATGAAAAACTAATAGAAAGGAAGTCAGAGAGAAGTCACTATACTTAGAATCCCAAACGCGACTACCACGATGCAGTATAATTAAATTTCCAAATGAATCAAAACTAAGTGCAGCAACTTGTCCAAGCTTAACATCACCAACAGACGTTGTTATCATCCTTTCAACGATACCTGAAGTACGAAACAGAATTATTCTCAAATTGAAATTTATTTGGGATTGTAAACTGAATTTGATACAATTTTTTATTTTAAATTCCGGAAACTGCCTGAAAATAACTAGTCATAATCAAACAACTCCGAATGATGAAGGGATCAACCGATCCATTATGTACTATGAACTATAAAATTATGTATCTTTGAAGATTGAAAAATAGAGATAAGTGGACATTTCAAAAATGAAGAAAAAGTAAAAGGTTTAAATAATCAGTCATTTAAAACAAACTCTTACTTTTATCTCCGTTCCTTTTCAATTTCAACATTACCCACCAATATTACCAATATTATATTTCTATTTTACATTTTCTTCGTCTTGTTATCTCTTTTATTAAATATTATTTTCTGTAAAAAATAAAACTTGAAAAAAGCGCTACAGCAAAGTTTACCAAACGATTTGCTCTGATGTGCTTCATGCTCCCAATCTAGATGGCGTTCAAAAGGGACTGTGCCTTCAACTGGATATTCTTCACTCACAAGCTGATGTTTGTCCTGTGCAACACAAACTGCTCCATCAGGAAATGGATCTGGTGATGTAGCGTCCCAGTAAAACATCATATAAAAATTACACATTTCATCCGTACCCATTCTCCTGGGAAACGAAGCAAATAATTATTCAAGTGCTTTGCGTAGTATCCTTTAAACTGTACAAAACTTTTTAAATCTAATCATCTGTTGATCAAACATGTAATTAATTCAGAACGGTAACTTAAACATATCATGATAATATCTATTTTGGTATTGTACTGAGCCTCTCATTATTTTCACTGCGGCTTACTGAGCCTAAGATTAACAAATCTATGAACATTAATGTGTTTTATAACATTAATATGAGTATTAATGTGTTTTTTATCTAACAGAAAAAAAAATCAATATATCAGTAGATTTTCATAATTTATTTAAATAAGCAACATTAATTCTACCCCATTCTTACAACAGATTTCTTCATCGATGAGTCGTAAACGCAAATAGCAGCCATTAAATCATCGTTTGAAATAGTCAGGTTTGCTTCAATCGGTTGAAATAACTGAGGCCATTGCGGGTTCCGTTTACCAATCATTATCCACTTATCAGAATGTTTATAAAATGCTGAAACAACTCGTCCCATGCCGTGAGTATGTGTACGGAATGCAAATGGATGAATCGGTGTATCACTGCTGGAAACTATTATTTCATCTATTATTTATTCAATTCAATGAGTTAAATAAATAAGACTGAAGCTTACTACAATAAAGACGGAAGATACATGAAATTAAATTTGAAAATATAATTTCAGAAGCTGAGCAACCGCCTACCTATATAAACAGCTTACATTCACTTGAAAATGAGAAAATCCAGGTTGAATTGAAGTTCCAGACATGAATATCAATACAGCAGCTAAATTGGGAGGCCTTTCATCAATCATATGCAAAATAATACCAGAATAGTCTGAAACTTTTCCCACGAAAGGATGTGCATAATGCACCTGAAATTTTTTCAAATTCCACACCGTCTAAATAAATTCTAAACAATATATTGTTTCATATATGCTGCAATATATTCTTTCATCTAACATTCGTAAGTTTTTTAGCGTAGGCGTCAATGATTAAGAAAGTTGAAGTAAGCTAAACCAATGAAATGGAAGTGAATAATAAACTAGGAAACATAAATACGATAAAGAAAGATGAAGTTGTAGAAAATATTTCAAAAATTGAAAGGAATAAAAAATACAATAATTGCTAAAGCAGACAAATTCACCGAATATAACAGTAATTCGAAGTTCTAGTGATGGATTCACTGAACTAACAAAAAAACCGAAGCAGTTAATAATAACTTGCCTGCATTACCAAATACTTTATAGGATCAAAATCATGTCCAACGCTGAAGGCAACATTTTGCGGTAAACGAAAATCGGGTGCTGAAAAAAGTACAAAGCGATCTAATACTAATATAAAGTTAGTATCTTACTGATGTTATTTCCATTATTCGATCTATTAACTATGAATTTAAAGCTGCATTGAATAGTTTTAGTTTAATTAAGGTCTTGCTTATAAGTAAAGACTTATCCTCTGTGATCAGGCTCTCATAATATTTTCAATTTAAATATTTTTAATAAGAAGAATTTACATTGACAAATTTACATCATGGTTTCAGTTTTGCAATTGTTAAATCATAACTTTAATCTATTCATGTTGAATTATTTTTATATATTCTATAGTAATTTCTCCGTCAACGACAAAATTTACCGTTTCTTGCCCATGAATATAAAATATGTGAATTAAAGCCACCGCATACATCAAATCCTTTCCAAAATGGTTTTGGCCAAGCTGGATAAGTGCAACCATATAACAAAATATGATGAATACGGTCAGCATCTGCGAACGGTTCAAAACGAACTGAAATTAGATATGAAATTAAGAAGTATAAAAGTTTCTAAGAAGTCAGAATAATTTTCAGTACACTGGTAAATTTTGTCAGAAGTTGTTACTTGAAAATAGAACGTATTGAAGGTTAAATCTACAAAATGATGCAATATGATTCATATATTACTCACTCAGAAACACTGAAAATTCTTAGAAAAACAAACCAATATATCCGGGCTCTATAGACATGGACACCGCAATGTAATCATCAACCTGAAAGGTTAAAAAATAATTTGAAGCTCATCAGCTATCTATTCAATATTATTTTGTAAAGTGACATATTTGTAACTTTGAAATAGAACAAGTTTAAGTAGTAAACTCATGACGGCTCTTAGATTGTTTCAGTTAACATATTTGCTTTGCCGATTTATTCAACTAAAATTATCGAAAAAGCTTCTGATTTGCCAAGCCTTTAGAATATTTATATTATCGTTCTTCGATACTATTTAATATTGCCATTACTATTACTATTCAAGTACTTTCAACTTAAAATATGATAAGCTTTTGTAATTAAAAATTTTTGGAAATACAAGGGAACATAAAATTAAACGGGTGAAAGTTTTGATAGAAACTATATTACAATCACTAAGTGCATATATATATTTCATCTTTATTTTCTTGATCCTTTGCATATAAAGATAAAAAAACACTTACAATCACTGGTCTGTAGCCATTGACCTGGATTGTTACCTGCTTCATTTGTTGGGGGTGACGGGGTACAGATACACCATTAATAGTGACAAATAATAATGACACCGATAATAGTAGCAATACTACATTTATCCACCTCACCTCAGTCATCTGAAATAAATTTAGATCAGATGTAGTAAATTCTTATTAAAAACAATGGAATACTTTCATCATAAAATGTAGATGATTCATCAGTAATCCAACAGGTTTATCATGAAAGTCCTTATCATTACTAGTAAGGAAAAAAGTAAATGAACAAGAAGAAAAACATCAGTTAAGAAAAATGCGAGCCTAGTCTATTTCAGATTTTCTAAAGAGAACATCTCGCATAACACAAAATGATAAACTCCTATTCTATCCCAACACTATGCTTTTTTTACTATGCTTGCTTTCTCGAGATTGTTACAGTTTCTAAATCTGTGATAAATATTCCATCACAGAAGTAAGTTCTAGAAATTCTATTTCCATATGAGATTATAGCGACATCGATTATGTACAAAATTCAAAACAAAAAAAATAAATTTATAAGCAGAGTGAATGAAAATGGAATGCACTTCCCTCAAGAACGAATAAAATCAATGATAAACAAGTAAATGGCCAAAATAAAAGGAAGAAAAAAGTAAGCGCAATCCATCGATAATAATATTAAAGTTCTAAAGTAACAGAAGAAAAAACACTCCGGTAGTTTCCTATAATATGTCAAGATGTTCTAAGGTCAACTTTTATATCTCAAGATGAAATATCAAAGGAGCTTAGCATGAAAATTAAAAAAAGTCATGTAAAAAATTAATATCAAAATGTTAGAAATAATTGAAATTCAGGTCTGTATGACAAACAAAGATACTAGACATTTATCGACTTTTGATGATATCATTCTTTGCTTCATACATTTACATCGATTGCCTTTTAAACTATTTTTTATGGTAGTAAAAATCCGGCGGAATTTGAAATGTTTAGAAAATAAAAATAATAAAATATAATGAATAGAATAAAGATTGACGAAAAGAAATAATTAATACTTAAGAACACAAACTTAGAAATATGAAATATCACTAGTGAATTAAATTTAATAAACCGCAAACTTGGATAAATCCCGTCTCGATTAGTCTAATTTATTTTCTTGATATTCGGTGGAAGTTTTCGTGCTACGAACCGTTAATCGATGAAGCAAATAAATACTTGAGCATTTTATTTCTTCTTTCTGCTGAAGAAAAATAATTAATGTTGAATGTCCTAGAAAAAAAAACTTGTTTTGCGATGGCATCTGGAAAACTTGTTTCGCCCAAAGAAGTAAAATAGTTTTGAAAACAACAGTTTTGTCTATAAGAAACTAATTTCAACTCAAGATAAGAGGAGAGATTCTTGATGGTAATTGCAGTTATCTACTGGACCATTCATTAAATCGATCTTTATCAACATCAATTTACTTTAAGTCGATCCATCACCTGTTCAATTTAGGCTATTCTTATATCACAGTAAGATTTATAACGCAAATTATGATTACCTCGTAATAGCGATTAATGAAGGTAACAAATATATCAAAACTCATCTTCAAGCCATGAGTAATAATAAATTTAAAAAGAAATCGAATTTCATTGGACGATCAAAAAACGAGAGAACAATATTTTATATCACTTCAATTAATTTTAGCGCAAAAATAATCATTATCATTAGCATACGTCATTCATTGTAATAACTCCAAAGAAATTCAACAAGGAAGAATTTAAGGAATGAATAGTCTTTATAAAAAATTGAATTAAAATTAGCAATAAAATTGAAAAACATATATTAGAACCCATTATTGATTTTTCGTCTAATGAAAAGGCATTAATCAAAAAGAGTTTATAGCCCATTTGAGGCACAGTTTAACTGGAGACCAATAATCAATCAAGTATTAATGACACAGCTAAATAAATAGCCTTCGGCAATTAATGGCTACTGTTGCATGCAAGGAGCAACAAGCTTAAAAATTACTCGTTGAAATCGACTAATTAGAGGAAAACAGATGAAAAAATAATGAATGAGAGAGTAATCAATATGACCTCTCTTACTTCGCCACTAATTTCAATGCAATCATAGAGATAACACTTAATAAAAGAAAGAAGTTGAAATGCAAATAACTGCAAAAAATAATAGCGAAATAGAAATTTTTAATAGCTCAACTTAACAGTCAATAAATCATCCCATCAATTTCTTCCAGCAAGAATTTTAAATAAATAACGATGAATATCTCAATGATAACAATTCCACTTTTCATTCTTTCTAGGCGATAATACAACACTTGAAAATTTTAATGACAAAATGAGGATGTGAGATTGTGATACTGAACAAGCAGAGGACATCCATATCGAGCAACAAAAGAAATCGAGACCTATGTCTGCTTATTTTTCTTGGCTCATTTCTTATGGACTTCTAAAAGATTACCGTGTTTTCGAAAAAGAGCCAAAGAAACGAAATACTGAATGACAGCAAAGAAAATCATGGATGAATTAAAACAGGTAGACTGGAGAAACACGGTGACCCGTTTGGAAACTCCTAAATTCATTAGAATGGCATAATTTCTTTGTCACCGCTACAATACTTCTTATCGCCGAAATTTATCGGACTACCTTTTCAACTTCAGCATGAATTATATCCGATAAAGACAGGAAATTTTGAACGATGAATTCAACGAATTGTTCGAATATTTTTTATTCATAATGGTAAGAAGACTTATGCAAACTGAATCTTCCAATTCATTTCAGCAATCATTTCGATCCCGATAAACTTTTTCCGGACATTGCCAAATTTATTATTGTTATAAGTTTCTTTATCTAGACATTAAATTTTATTATTTTCCGTATATCTTTATATCTAGTCATTTACCTAATGAAGTAATATTATAGTTACGAAAATTAAACATAAAATTAAGCAAAAAATTAAAATTATAAAATGATAAAATTAAACAACAAAGAATGCCTGTTTCAACTAAAAGGTTCTGCAAAAAATCTTTTGTTAATCATCTTTTAAAATCACAATATTTTGTCAATAATCGATTGTAATTAACCAACTGCATGCAACATTTTATACCGTAATTTTATTCAATTAAATTTGTGAATGGTGGAAATTATTATTATTATGCCTACAATAAGATGAAACTTCCACACATCCCGCATAACCTAACAATTGTATTATTGTTTTATTTTAGTTTAAAAACTACTAAGTTCCATACTTGGAACTGTAAAACATTCATAAACATTTCCTATCAGACATGCATTTGTTGTACTGTAATAAGTATCTCGGATACCAAGATGCATCAAATATACATTTTTTGTTAAAAAAAGCATGCAATTCAGAAATTATATGTAGCACAGAAACGATTAATTACAGCATGTACATGTAGAAAAAGATGTAAATTTGAAAAATGAAAATAAAAAGCACCGTAAACGAGAAAGAAGTACAGGAGATTCGAGAGAGCCGGATAATCTCACAGCTTTAAGACCGCAAAAATGTGAAAATGAGTCATTCATTGTATCTATGCTGAATTTTACAAATTTGTGAAGTAGTAAAGATTATGATTGATAAAGGGAACAGCGACTTTCACATTTTCAGTTCTCCATGTTCCTTTTTTTCCTTTCTCCACTCGCACTTGTATGTGCAATGAAACAAACAGCATTATAAAAGCAAAATTCTTGGCAGAATTTCAGACCCTTGTAAGTCTGCCATTAGCAAGTAGCGACATGAAGAATGACAACAGATCACATTTTTAATCGTGCTGAACATTACTTAGGGCTTATTAAGACCCATAAAAACCTATCACATAACTTTAATTAGCTACGAACTCAGCGAAAAAATCAATATTTGGAAGGAGAGCTTACATATAATAACTTTTATGAACTTACTTGATAAAATGCTGAAATAATATTTACACAGAGGACATTTTCAGTTTCTTCGTATCGGCCATTTTTCTACCGCACATTGCACAAATGGCTTTTTGATATGCGCATTGTTGGCAGTAGTGTGAACCAACTTGATGAACAACAGTCTTGCAGATTCGACATTTTCTGAATTCTTGATTGTATGGCTGGAACCTATAATTCAAATAAAGGAAATTTTTAACTGACGCCGCTCCCAATTTTTTGTTGAGTACGATAATCTGTGCTTCTACCATTCTAAATAAAAAATTTTGACACTGAACTTGATGAAGATCTCTAAAGAATCGAAAATAATAGCATTTAGAGAAACTGTTTTTCATTCACCGCTAACGTATCTCAAATAATGAAACAAATGATCTCATACAAAATATACCTATCTTTCTTAGTTGAAAGGAGCTTATTTCCATCACCACCTTTTTTAATCGGCCCCGCACATTCATTGCGTGATTTCGTTCGGTACGGATCAATAGTTGCTATCTTGCCAAGTTTTTTTACACCTCAAAAATGGAAAGTTAAAATATAAAACTTAAAATAGAAATAGAATGAAAATTTGAGCACAGGAGAAATCTTTTAATTCATGAAACAGTAAAGAAGAAAAGGAGCGAAACCTGCTTTAAAGGAAGAAAAAACTCTTGGGGAAAAAATATCCTGGAAGTAAAATACTAACTTTGAAAAAATAATTCAAAATTACAAATCAAAAACTTTTTTTCGAAACTGAGGAACTTACATGAGTCGCACACCATTTTCGATCCTGAATCTCCAGAAATTTTTTATCTGCTTGTTCCTTAAAAGTCAATTTTAAGTAAACACCAGAAATGCATCGCGTTGTTTTGCAAAATTAAAGGCTAAACGATGCGAAGTGGTTAATAAGAAGGTAAAAAGACTTCTTGAAAACTATTACTATTACTTATAGTAGACAGCAGTGACAAGGCATAATTTACCCAAAGTTACTCGAAACAATAAAATATAGTTGAATTATATTTAAGTAAATCCATTGTAAAATACATCTAGAAATTTCAAATAATTGGAAAGAATGAAATACTGAAAAAAGTTTGAAAGAACTGCAATCTGTCGAAATCTGTTGAACTAGAGAAGAGATCGAAATGATAAGGTACGAAAGTTACAGTTTCAAACTTTTCTACTGTTTAATTTATAACTAACGAACCTGTGGCAAAGTACATTTCAGGTAAAGTGAAAAATTTAGTACGGAAAACTTTTCCCTTCCAAGTGCACTTGTCTCTCTAAGAATTCGTTTGAGATGTAGTGAACATGAAACCTTCACTGAATTGCCATAAAAGACTTGTTATTTTCATTCGTGTGTTGTTTGCTACACTGACTGGTCGCAATGAAAATTTCGATAATCTTGTAGGTTTATTTTGTTTCTTACGTAGTGGTGTGTGTGTGCTCCCTGGTTGGACTGTTAGGGTAGTTTTTTTTGGGTATCTCCTACACTATAAAGTTTATACAGAGTGGTAGAGAACCAGACTTGGTTTCATCCAATCCAAGTTAATCTTACATAATCGGTGTACAATGTATGGAATTACTCCGTCGTGCATCATAAAAGACCGAAGTTGGGACCTGTAGTCCGGTACAATTATCGATTGATCGGAAAGAGCAGAGGAACGTAAATAATGTCAGTGCAGCTATTACCTCGATTAATCTTAAATTTGAATAGGATGGTACTAGAAGTAATGAGTATCAATGGAAGGTTGCACGGATTGAAATACTGGAAAGTTAATGGGGTATCACTATAAGATTTAGGTTGTTGGAATTTTGATATCAACAACTGTAGATCGCTGTGATTATTAACTGTGACAGAATGGAAGAATGGATGAGATAGATGGAATATTTTAATCCATTTTCTTTCACTTTTCACCCTTTCAACATATAAATCAGAATGGGCTTTGACATTCAATTCAAATGATGCAGTCCCGAAAGGAAGACTTTTCTTTCATTCTGTGGTTACTGTAGCATACGGATCTGTATACAGGTATGCGGTGAGTGGAAATTATGGCTTTGACGGATGGGTGTGTGCGATGCGAGAATGTTCATCAACATTTGTCAAGTGCAGATATCGTAGTAGTCTTAGTGTCCTTGACGCATGCGAGGTGATATGGGAATCTCTTGAAGAGTCCTCTTGCTCTGTGCATAACTAATAATGATCATTTCGCTATTTGCAAAATGCTAATTACTACTGAGATATTCCCAGATGGAAATGGAAGTTGTGTATTTGTAGATGGCATGATAAAGTAGTTGTCTTGGAACATCTTCCAAATCTTCCTCTGTTAAAAGCTGTACTACCATCATAGCAGGTGGTTCTAGTTAAAAGTTGACAAAGAGTTGTTCTAGATTTGAATTAGATACTTGCAGCAGTTGCAACGTGCATTATACATTGTAGCAGTAATATATTTATTTTTTTTCCTCACGCATTTAGATTGATGCGATGTCTATAGTAGCAACCTGTTGATTTTTTGGCGTTACTTCCAGAAAGTGCTAATTTTCTGACTCCAGATATTTACATCACAAATTAATTATAGGTAATGAGCTTTTCTCAGTGCTTGTTCAGTGTTTATTTATTTGCAATTCAAAGAATGCGATTTTGATGATCGCAAAGAAGAAAAAATGAGCATATCTGCATGTCAGAACGATCACGGGAGTTACACCCTTAATGGCACCTCCGTTGCTACCAGTGCAGCTGCTAAGGTTGTTGCAAAATTCCTTTATTGATAGTTGAGAAATTGTTTGCACACTCTCTTAAAATGTTTGTAACAGGAATTCCGAAATTTCATTATTTAGTTTTAAGCAAGGTTTTTGTAATGGAATTGTTATTGTCAAGAATGTTATTTTTAACTATTTAGCAAAAAATGGTTCCATTTTTGATTAATATCAGATGTTAGTTATTTCGGTAGTAAACTAAAGAGTTAGTGAAGTTCATGAGTTAATTGTTTATATTAATTCTCCTCCTTTGGTCAATTGAGATTGTATTTGGATTGCGAAAAGTCTTTGTATTTTATTCGAAACATCACATCATACTGAATTTATCTCTTCACAAGCTGAAGTGACGATTTTAGCAAACTGGTTTCTATTCTCATGCTCCTTGAATTTCGAAATATAGAACTTAGATTTAATGAGATATTCACTGAAAAAGCTGTCATTTTACAATTCAATGAGAAATAAGTTGTTTTGCTGTTTCAGAAATTGTAAAGAACTGACATAATTTTGGATATGACATGCAGTTCTTTAGGGTTCAATATGGCATTCCAATACGACGAATAATTTTTTGGAGGGATTTAGTTCACAACATTCAGTTTCGACCGGAAGTAGTCTTTTGGAAACTTCTGGTTTGCAGCATTCAGCCATATCGGAGTTTTCTCAGTCTCAGACTGATCTGTTTCATCTCGATGTTCCTGTACATGAAAATGATGTGCATTTGGAATCGATTGTGAATGCTGTAAATTTTTATCTAGAAGATGGAAGTGTTCATGTTTTGTTTTTGTTTTGTATTTCTAATACGTGTCAAAATTCTGCATGCTTCACATTGGTATATTATAGATCGATGAAAAGATAGGATATGAGGAACAGAGAGAAGAGGCTCCACCTTCAACAAGCTCCGAGATTGCTGACCGAAATGATTCCGATGAAGATGGAGAGATTGATATACAAGTAACTTTTTCTTATTGTTTGAAAATGATGAATTCGTAGATTGCCTTCTGGATAGTACTTTGAGTAATTTTAGATTCGAAACGTTGTTTGTAACTATACACTTCCGCTGCATATTGATTTGCATCGCGTAGCTTTAAGTTCGGGCAATGTCGCATTTGATCGAGGTCGAGGTGTAAGTACTTCAATTGTACTTTTCAACCTATAAAAGTGACTGATAAAGCAAATTTCTTTCCTTTATTTGCAATCTGATGTCGGCGAAGCCTCTGCTTAAAATATCTTAATTTTATGCTTAAGTTGAAATTATAATACTTTGTTTTATATTTGATTTCCACTTGTCACAATATTATTGATGTCTAGTCATATTTTGCAGTCTTTTGGTGCAGCATTAATTTAAATCTTGATAAGAAACCGAATATTTTGTAGGTATTTTGATTTTTATTACTTTCTTGCGTTTAATTTTATAGTTGCATAATTTTAGGTCTTGTTAAAGCAGAAGAGAAACCCTTCTTGTTATGTCAAAATATACAGCTCCGGAAAGATTTACATTGTCGGGTGCCGTAGGTATAATTAATTTTTAATGCTTTTCAAATCTTGTAAACCATTTTTTCCCAACGAAGTGAAGTTTAATTTGCATTTCTAAATTTTCTCAAAGTTAAAATTACTAAACGTTATAGCGAAAGCGAGTGTAAACGTGCTGCCAGGGGTGTTGCACGCATGGTCCAAAAAAGCATGGGGAAGATTATGGAAGTTGTTCGAATTCGAAATTATCGCGTTTGTAATGTGCTTGCAACTTGTAAAATGCCTTTTGGTATAAAAATTGAAGAAGTAAGTTTTTTTTTTTTTAGTTTTATTTGACTGGCAAAACTATATGTAAAAATCCCTTTGTCTAAATTTTTTCAGCTAGCCCAAAAATATCCTGATCATTCTCAGTATGAACCTGAATTATCAGTTGGTCTCGTGTGGCGTTCCACAAATCCTCGAGCCACGCTCCGAATTCATACGACAGGCAGCATTACAGTTACTGGCGGCAAGTTTTAAGTGTCGAATTTGATAAGAATTATAAAATGTGAAAAGTTATTATGAAACATTTCAAATTTACCTAATTTTCTCCTTGTTTCCAGCTTCATCTGAGAGTGATGTAATGAAAGCAGTTGAAGTGATATATCCAATTATCAAGGAATTCCGGTGTGCTTTACGCTTGCGTAATTCTGCCATTTCGCAATCTTCACGTAAGAGGAAACATGGAGTATCTAATAATACAAATAAAAGAATTCGTACTGTGCAGGTTATCATTTATATTATTTGGAGAAATTATAAGGAAAACAAATTTAGAAAGCTGAATTTACTCATCGTATGGTCTATTCCTATGTTTCTCAGAAATGTAACAGTTGAAATTTTGCTAATTAAGATTTACTACAAAGTTAATTTCAGAATAAGGTGTATGTTTTAAAATTGTCTTTACAAACAAATTAAATAAATATCCTTGCCAGATTTATTCAGATAGTCTTGCAGCCATGATTTTGAATTAATTAGTATACGTTATCTACTAATTTATGTCAGTATTGATGGACATTTCAGCCTAGTTTACATGGATTTCAGCGGCTCCCAAGTTCTTCTGGAGTTTTTGGGAACCGAGTTTACTTCAGTGATGAAGATAATGAGGAAGAGGACGAGTTTGAAGATGTTGTCTAATGACCATTTATTGCTTTCAATATTGTTGTTTCTGTGCAATAAATAGATCACTTTTGTTTGATTTTATATTTACTTATCTTTTTTTCTTTATCCGCATCATTTTTCTTACGGTGGACGTAAATATGTATAAGTTAACTGTCGCTCTGTACTACTTCACCTACTTATTCTTTATTTCCACACCGAGCTTATTAGTGTTCCATATTTACTTCATTCGATTCTCTATCATTTATAAAGATTAAACAGTGAGCCCTCCAGAAATTCAAACCTTTCCAAATAGAAATGAAATGGGTCATCCCTGTGCTGAAATATCTCAATTTTACAGCTTTCATTTATTTAATATGTTGTTTAGATAATGTTGTTCTTGTGTATCATATATCTCGTTTTTCTCATGGAGCGATCCAAATTTCCTCATTTCTGTTGTTAAATGTTTTCAAACGAAAGTACTATAATCAAATACAGTTTCCTTCTACAATCTTCATTATGTCATCCGTTGCATTTTCCATTAGAATAAACAATTTGGCATACGTAGTAGGACATTGTCAGGTATACAGGCCGTGCGTAGTAAAGTACTTACTGGAGAAAAGCAAGAATTTTGGTAATATTACAATACCTCAAAGATCTTAAAAAAACGTCACGTCTGCGCATGCTTTATGTACTTTTACAGGGCAATTGTTTAAATTTCAAAATCTGAGATGTTAGTCTGATATTTTACAGGTTTATTTTGTAGGGTTAAACTCAAAACAGAAAGTGAATCCTTCTGTAAACTTTCAATACATATTTTATTTAACAAGAATATGAAATTAAAATTAAAATTTCAATAATGTATCACAATGCGGTGATGAATCCTCTGTAACCTGTAAGCATTCACAGTTCAAACAGAAATTTTCGGGAAAAATTGTTTTCACATTTAAAAACAAGTAGCACTCGTAAACTTAGAGCTTGAATAAATTTAAGATATTTCAATGATATCATAACTTGATGAAGTGAGGTTATCGTTCATGCTAGGAATCTTTGAAAACTCTATCAGATCGCAGAATTCCTGGACCACTAAAAAGCATATGGAAGGAATCCATCCAAATCGAGATAAGAGATTAAGAAAGCCTAATTTTTGCAAACTTCAAGGCAATTTCAGCAGCTTTCTCTACTAATTCAGTATTGTTTCCTGTTGCTTGTGCTTGCGTTGCTGTACCACCTCCTCGACCACCAAGGATTTCGCATATTTTCGAAATCCATTCCGATGCTTGTAGTCCTTTGTTTGCAACATCCTATAAAGTCTTAAGTATATTTTATAAAATAAAATTAAAAAAATACGTCAACATAAGTAATCAGAAAATTTGTCGAGAAATTTTATAAACAACGTTAACCTGGGAAACACGTGCTACAACGACAACTTTACCAATATCATCGTTGACTGAAAATCCCATAATAGCATGCGATTTCTTTATCGATTTTAAAGCACTATCTAGTACCTGAACATTTTAAGAAATTGGTCTTAAACTAATTTGTAAAGATAGAATGACATGAATAGGAAGTTCGATTATATGGACGGAATATATCTCAAATTTTCAGAAAAAAAGTGCATGTAGACGCAGCTCTTACTTTTCCATTAGCACCTTCACTAAAAATATGAACAATGAATGGAGTATCGCCGTTTAATGAAGCATCCACTTCACTAGCTTCACGTTGCACCTGAAACCGATTTTCATAAAGATACCTAAATCCTCAAAATTAATCATAAAGAAACATAACATCGTTATAATTAACATTAAAATTCTTAAGATTTCCGCAAACCGCAACTATTTAGAATTGAATGAAGTTATCAAACCTTATCAGCAAGTGCTGCTTTCGCCTCACGATCGCGCATATCCAACAATTTTTGCAGTGCTTTTGCTTTTTTTCGGATGTCCTCTTTACGACAATAGGGCAACTGTGACTGATTAATTTCCTAAGATTAAAATTATTTTATTCTATGATGCTACAAGCACTCCCCGGGCAACATTTTCCTAAAGAATATGAAGTTAACCTCAATCAATTCAAGAACTCCCTTAGTTGCAGCTTTAAATTGTGTTTTATCCAGAGTTACAACGTGGTCAGTCGCTACTTCATTATGGACTTCCGTCACTCGCTGTTCCAGTCGATCAGCGCGGTGTATCGCTCGAGAGGCTTGCGGTCCCGTAAGCGCGATAACTCGTCGAATGCCTTTAGCAATAGCCTCTTCCGTCGTAATTACCAGTTTACCAATATCGCCAACATTATGCAAATGTCTGAATAAAAAATTCCTTATGATCAAATGAATCCTTTGTTCCTACCTACAGAATTCACCATATTGTTCCCAAAGAGTAACGTGAACTCCTTAATCCCAAAAAATAACTGGAATTAAGGAAATACATCCGAAGTCTTCCACAAAAATAAGTCGATAAATGAGTCACTCAACAGAACTTCAATGAAAAGGCATACGTGCCACCACAAAATTCAACAGCAGTGTTGATAGCCAAATCGCTATTCTTGTTTTTTAAAAGTTTTTCGATAGGTACTCCAACACTCACTATCCTCACTGGGTCCGGATAAGTCTGAAATATGGATAGTAGGCATTTGTGATATGAATATATAAATTGCTTTTTCTTCACATTAATTTTTAAACCTGAGCTGGATAACAAGTCGAATAAAATTTTTTTCAAATACGAAAACGCCACTCAAAAAAACCCGCTCTGATAGGAGAAAGATCTGCTTAATCAGATTGTGCATGAAACTTACAATGAATAATTATTAATCAACTTCTTTTACCTCCTCGGGAAGTGCTCGTAATCCGTTTATTTGACGAGCTTCTGCTAGCGAAGCATTTTCGGCAAACACGATCGCATTTGTATCGATCAGCGCTTGTGACTCTTTTTCCACTATTCTTATCTTGAAAATTCTCTCAACTATACGACTATTTAAAGAAATTAATACAGAATTTTTCCCAAAAAAATTAGACAAATTTACACATTTTTTAATGCGAAAGTAACCTGCTCATAAGTTAGAGGCTGCTTGGAAGTTAAATCGAATCGAAGCCTGTCTGGAGCAACCAGTGAACCCTTCTGTTCAATTTCGCCAATAACTTTCCTCAAGGCAAAATTAAGAACATGGGTTCCGGTGTGATTTTTCATTGTTAGATTACGACGTTCCTATGAGCGAAAATTTTTGAAAGTCGAGTCTTTAACGTAAGTCTATGAAACATTGCTAGTTTCAAATTTTTGTCTTTTTTCGTTTCCTCTTTCTTTCCATTTCACCTATTTTCTCAACTTTGTTCTGTTTCAAATTTCAGGACTTTATTTTTCTTACAAAAAAGAAAAATAAAGTGCTATACAACCAACCTTATGAGTAATAAACACTCAATATGTTGCCTTTTCATTTGACATTAAAGTTCTTCATCTCGCATTCTCTGAGATTTATAATTCAACTACAACTATACCTCATCAATTGTTTGAATTACTTTATCGCCCACGGATAATTCCCCTTCCACAACACCGACAAGAACGACGTATCCACCGCGGATCTGGACGTTGCTTACAATGAATTCACTCCCCTGCAAAATTTTAAAAATAGGATATGGTTTATGTTCATTTAAAGCAAAATTATATATTTTAATTACTTACGCAAACAAAAATCTATTCCTTGCAACTATGCGTAATTACTAAAAAATTTCTGCAAATAAAACAAACATCATCGACTTTTGTGAGAACACCCGTATCAAATATCTGTCCACCTTGCTCAGCATAAAAATTAGTTCTATCAAGAATTAATGCACCGAAATCACCCGAATTCAATGTGTCCAAAAATATTTTATCCTTTCGCAAAGCAAGGATTACGCCCTCACATTTATCCATACCTGCAAATTTTCCCGTAACACTATGATAGATCAACGCTAAATTTTTCTTAAGATCTTTAAACGTTATCATAAACTTACTATACATCGTTTGCTGATCTTCGAGAGGTAAAGCGTGATATTTATATTTCGGTGAGTCATCCGTTGTTGGAATCCCTCTGTTTTTCAGTTCTGAAATCGCATTAACATCCAAATCAATAGTATCACGCATTTTATTGGCACGAACAGCCGATAGCCCCTAAAATTTTATTAAGTTTTTATTAAATTTGCAGTAAATTTTCGTAAATTCTTTCATGAATATTGAAAATAATTAAATTCTTGCAATTTTATTCAAAGAAACAACTTACAGCTGCTTTCTGCCTACATTTCTCGAATACCTCGAAATCGACTGCAAGACCTCTTTCTTCAGCCATAAGCTGAGTTAAATCCAATGGAAATCCATATGTATCGTATAGACGCCATGCAACATCACCTAAAATGTTACAGTATATTATTAAAAAAGAAACGATACAAGAACCTGCAAAGCAAAAATTGATCCAACCTGGTAAAATGTTGCGTCCCTGAAGACCAACAACCGCTTTCTGGAATAGCGTCCGTCCTCTATTAAGTGTTTTCAAAAACTGTTTCTCCTCATCATTGATAATGTCCATAATGGTTTGCGGATCGTTTTGTAATTCAGGGAATGTTTTTCCCTAAAAAAGGTATCTCGCGATTGAGAAAACTAACATCAATAAACAAAGTTGAATAAGAAATTAACAATTACAAGTAAATTAACAACGGTTGGCACCAACGACGATAAAAAACCCGGCGGAGCAGAGAGTTTTTCATTGGCATAACGTATGCCACGACGAAGAATACGTCGAAGAACATACCTATAAACAAAAAATGAAACTGCACGGAAATGAAATGAAACTATAGATGAGATGATTATAACAAACTTGAAAATAAATAAGATTAGTATCAATATTCGTAAGGACGAGGCCAGCATTTATTAAATATGACAGACGAACCCACGACCGGTATTATCTGGTCGTCCACCATCAGATAAGGCAATAGAAAGAGTACGAATATGATCAGCGACTACTCGATAAGCCATATCGATACCATCAACATCATCAGCGCCTACTTTGCCACTATACGGACGTACTTTCGTACCCTACAGAAAAATCTTTCATAAAAAATTTTAAAATCATCTCGCAATTACTCCTCTAACCATCAAAAAAATTGATTAGAAATCTAAAAGCCTTGCCTTAAGCGAGCAAACAAAAGATGGAGAGTCACTATTTGATAGTGATGTTAAAAGAAAAATTACAATTTTTAATTCGGTTAAATGCTGATCTCACTCATACAGCAAAACTAATACGGTGACATACATTTAAAGAATAACGCAATCATCACGACATCTACCAGTAATTACTTTCATCATCAAATCAAACGTCATTAAAACTTACATTATATATGGCATTAAAGATAGGTGTGAAGATATCTGTGTCATAATTTGATAGTTTATTTTGCAAAACAGCAACAAGTCTTTCAAAACCTAAACCACAATCAATATGTTTGCGTGGTAATTGTTTTAACGAGCCGTCTTCCTCCCTGAAATTATAATTGCAATAAGCTTGAAATGACATTTTATAATTGTTTACTGATCCTCTTAACAACTGAATCAATGTCTTGTATGTTACCTGTTGTACTGCATGAAAACAAGATTCCATATTTCAACAACCATTGGATCGTCAGCATTCACTAAATGGGAAGCATCTCTATCACCTACACGATCATAATGTATTTCCGAACATGGTCCACATGGTCCGACATCACCCATCTCCCAAAAATTATCTTTCATTCCGAATGATAAAATATGTGAAGGCGGTACCCTAAAAATTCTTGTAATTCTCCGGCAAGTCATCGTCTAAAATTAAACAAAAATGTAACCAGAAAAACAAAAATGAATCGATAAGAAATCGTTTCGAATTAGAATTACAATTACAAACACTATAAAGCTAACTACCCGATATTTAGCCATATTTGTCGACACTCTTCATCAGCAGCAAGACCAGCCTTTTCATCGCCACCAAAGTACGAGACATATAAGCGTTCTCCAGGTATTCCTAACACTTTGGTCAGCAGTTCCCATGCCCAGTTACATACTTCCAACTCAAAAATAATATCAATAAGTATTCACTGAATTATGCAAATAAATGTAAATTTTTATAGCTTAAACTAGAAACACTAGTTTAACCTTGAAATAATCCCCAAATGACCAGTTTCCAAGCATCTCGAAAAATGTGTGATGATAGACGTCTTTACCAACATCATCCAAATCGTTATGTTTACCACCAGCTCGAATGCATTTCTGAGTATTTACCGCTCGCTTGAGCTTCGCCATTTCACTCGATGGTTCCACCGTGCCCAGAAATATGGGCTTATACTGAAATTGCACCTTTTCTGCTTATGATCCTTGATGATTTAAGAATTATCCTTAATTATTCAAGTTAAAAATCGATTGTTTTACATTGCTCAAGCTGTAATATATTACTACATTATGTTAGAATGACGATTTTTTTTAAATTAAAATGATTATCTAATATAAAAAGTCCGTAATTATCTCAAAATTTCAATTAATGAGATAAATATATCAATAACTAAAAAGAGCAATATTTTTGCACCAAATTAGATGAACAGTTTTATCTAATTATTCAAGGAGTGGATTGTATCCTTATGACTAATAAACTGCATGAAAAATAGATACCTGATTCATGCCGGCATTGGCAAAAAGTAGCGTTGGATCATCGAATGGAACGACGGATGATGAGTGTACGTATGTATGTCCACGATCCTTGAAGAAATTAATAAATGCCGCACGTACTTCATCACAAGTTAATGCTTTCATCTAAAATACATAATATGAGTTTACAAAAAAAAGGAATTGTTGGAAATTTTTTCCAACTCGCAGAAGACCGGGGCGGTGAAAAAATCCATTAAGCGAGGGCGTTATTTGCGGAATGATTCAAAATCAAAAATTCTAACATAAATTGCACCTTGCTATCTGTTTTCTCATTAATTCTTTATTTCTTGAATAATAATAAGTTCACTCCGTCAAATTAATTCGTTATAATGAATTACAAAAGTACGTCATAAGATTCATTTTTCACTTTAAGTTAAAAAAGCGCATCTTGCATTTGAGGAAAAGCAATGGAAAGCAATGAAATTATTGAATTTTTGATTTATTGAACAGAAATTTCTTTCAAAATGACTTCAGCTACATGACTTAACTTAAATATGCACACGGTGTAACATCTATGATGAGATTTATAATAGATTACTTCAATATGTGACAATCTGTTCTTAATTACTTGGGATTAACACCCGATCATGATTTGTATTTTCCAGCTAACCAAAGAAATGAGCAAAATAAGCAAGATGCGTCCAAAATCTGCTTAGATTTAAAATTGATTTTAACGAACTTTCAGATCTTCGAAATCAGTCTTGGAAAACTGGAACTTAAGGCTTCAATTTTTTTATTTTTTGAAGGTGAAAGTCGGGAATGATCATGTAAGAAAATTTATATATGAATAAATTTAACAGAAGAATGGAATCATTCACTTTCCTCTCTTGTTTTAGCAGCATCAACGATTGAAATTGTGAATAAACAAATCTGAAGTTAAATGTGGTCCGGAAAAGAAAAAACGGAATTGGACGAAATACCATCCGCAGCACACATACATCTGGCTGTACTAATTCACATTGTTCAACTGGATCGCTATGAAATTTTTTGTCTAAGTGACAAAGATTCAGGGATAATCATAAATGTACATGTTCCTATCTTTGAAATTCTCCTCAGGTAAGAAACAGCCAAGATTTTCTCATATTTTTAGGGAATCTGTAACCTGGTGTCAACATTTTTTTGCAAATCAAGACTTTTTCTAGAAAGTCAAGTTGTTTATCCTTTTATAATCTTTTTCTGCATTATAAATTCATGTGGTAACATCACTATGCATAGAATAGAAGAAAACATACTTACAGATTTACTTACCTATATGATATGATACTTATTGAGCCAAATAAAGCGATAAATAATTTAATGATAACACTACAATGTATTATTTAATTAAACATTTGAAATATTGAGTAAATAATATAAGGTTGACTTTTGATCCAACTGCTAGAAATATTTCCTTTTAAATGTCCAGGACTATGTTTGATTAATTGCTTGATACATTCATTAGTTTTAATTTAAATTATCAAAGTATTAATAATATTCAAATGAAAATTTTGTAATTATTTCATTTCCGTACAACTAGTTTCGATCTAGAAACTAGTTCAATTCTTTGAATTTGTGAATTAGTAGTATTTTGAATTAAGAATTGAAAGTATTTTGATTTTTTTTGAAGGAAAAAAAAGATTATCTCTGATCCGATCATCCATCAATAATAATTCAAGTGAGCTTTAACCTAATGCTAGCTAGTAATTGATGATAGAGTGTTTTATATTTAACAAAGATATTCATTTTAATTTTCTTTCCTTGTTGAAATAGTATTAGTTAGGAACATGTAAGAATTGAACGATAAGTTTCAGTCTCGAATTAGAAATGAATCTGAAAGAATCTTTCTTTTTTTCTTTTCATTCTTTCGAAAGATTGGCAACTCAATCAATCATTTCCATCAATTTCTGCCTTTCTTGAAGAACGGCTAAAGCACGCTCTCTCTTTATTTCCATCAATCTTTTTCACACTCCTCTCTTTCTCTCTTTCCAAAAGGTATCATTTTGTTAAATTTCATAAAATTGATCTTTTCCAAGGATATCACTAAATATACCCCTTCATTTCAGTAAGAGACAGTCATTTCTACGTTTGATCCCCTTATTTCATTTCTTCTCTCTCTCTTTCTCCTCAGATATGATTACAAATTTTACGCTATTACAGTTAAAACCTCATATTTTCAAAAGTGTTCAATCAATTTTTTCTCCTTATATTGCAAGAAATATCAGGGCACATAAGAATTTATCTCTTAATTGATTCGTACAATTTAAAATAAACTTTAGAGTATATTTTTGTATGTATGGTACTCTTATAATTTATTAAAACAATCGGTCTCTGCATATAATTAAGCAAAATAATTGACTTCAAAGTGTATTTTTGTGTGTAATTTCTCAGAAACAAAAGGAACACAACTTATGTCATTATTAGTACAACAAATGTTAAGTTATGATATTCTCATACTAAGTATATTTCACTCATTTCAAGTTGAAATCTTTCAATAACTAAAAAGTCACTGTGTATCATATAATAATAATAAATAACAATGTAATAAAAAAGCTCACTGTTTTCAATAATTTAAATCAATTCATTTTCATTATTATTATTATTATTCCTCTTTTCATTTAACAAGAAAAATAAGTATCAAATTGTCTAAATAAATATCCATTTTTCCTCCTTTCTCTCTCTTTCTCTCTCATATGAAATACTAACTTCTCATTTCTTACCGAACTTTTATAATATTTTAATATTTTTAATATAATATTAAAAAAAAAATGAAAACAACAGATAATTGGATCTGTTTGAGCTGACAATAAAATTTAATTCATAAAATTAATTTGAAGACTTTTTAATCAATTTTTATGTTCAGCTATATTTGTGATATTTTAAATAATGTGTGAAATATTCATAATATTACGTGTTCTCATTCTCATTTTACTTCTCATAATGACTGAAAATATATTAATTAAGTTAATTTTAAAGATTTAAATTTTGTATTTTCATTAATTCCATTTTTCGAAATAGAAAAACAACCATGTTTTTCTTAATTTGATGCTTTTCAAAATAAATTTCCGCCTCATATCATTTTATTTAATACATAATAAAATAATATGAAATTCTCACCATTCATCAAAGGGATCATTGTTGTTGTTATCACCGCCACCATAAACAACAACAATAACAATAAGTTGTTGTTGCGCGAATATTATCCTTCGTTCTTCCCTTCGCCATTCACTCATTCAACTGGAAAGGAATTAATCTAAAAGAGAAAAGAGAGAGAGAGAGAGAGAATGAAAAGAAAGGGAAATGTATAATTGGCCTTAATCTTGTTCATTTTTTCAAGTCATCAAATTTAAAATGGTATTTATTCTCAATGATTATTTTTTTCTTTTTCAAAAAACTGGAAAAACAATTCCATCCATCTTTTTCTCTTTAATTGTCAGAAAAAAGTATCTGAAATTGCCATTACATATCTTTTTCTTTCGTTCTGCCATAAAATAGTCTTGAAAAAAGCCTTTTTTTCTTGCTCATAGCTTTATGGCGCTTCCTTTTGGTAATTTTAGTTATTGCCTAATTGTAAGACATTTGGATTGAATTGTGATTATTATTATTATCATTCTCTTGCCATCTTCAGCTATTTTCTTTTTTAAAAAAAGATAAAATAAGGAAGAGAGAGAGAGAAAAGAATTGAATTTTAATTATACTTCAACGATTGTTTTCTTTCCATTCTTTCTATTTTTTATCTCTCACTGAAGTTTTTTTCTTTGAAAAGAAGAAGAAAAGTTGGGAAAATTAATAATTTGATGAAAATTTTCGACGATATATTGTAACTTTTTACAATAAAATCGTTGATTCATTGGAAATAGTTTGGATTTTTTTCTCATATCTGATATTTTTCCATATTATTCGTTCATTTGCATTTTATTTATATTTTTAATTGTTGAATTCTTTCACTGATTTCATTTTATTCCAGATGTACCGATTTTTATTTTATCTATTTGGAGTTATGATAAGATAAAAAAGAGGATATTTTAAGAGGAAAAAAAATTAAAAATTAATCTCAATTAATATTATATTAATCATTTTTAAAAAATTCTTTCAGTGATTAGTGAACTTTGTTGACATAGATGATATTATTGCCTTCTTCTTAGTACAATTTAATTTATCCAACTTGAAAACATATTCGTAAATCTATTAATCAAGAAATGTGTTATGATGACAAAGTAAAAAATTTTACCTTCACTTATCACGATAGACATTGCTCATTTTTATATTTTGAATTTTTTTTCAAGCATATTGGAATGGGAATAGCATTTTTGAATTTTAGAAAAATCATGAAGAAATTAGAAATTTTTTTCCGGTTTCATAAATGAAGAGATATTTCGGAAAAAGATAATATCCGTTGCGCTGTAACATTTCTCTTAGAGCATATTTGTCGGACAATTTAAAAGAAATGTTGAAAATTGTTTTTCAGACAAAATTCCTTTCAAATAATCGATTCAAATAAAATGAGATAAAAAAAATGAAATTAGTGGACGGCTCATTTGAATGATTATACTGTACCGGAAATGATATCTTACAGAGAATTATTTGCATGTGAAAGAAATGAATGACTGTTTGTTTTATATCTCTTCTATTCATTCATTCCAAAACGAGGAAAAAAAAGAAACGAATCGTTTCAAAATTATCTTCTATTGATTGCTATTTGATGGACAGTGATAACATTTATCACTTGATAAACTGTATGAATTGGATAATCTATTAGGCATCCAATCGATTAGACATGTTTCTTTAATCAATCAGTCAATCGATTAAGTGTATTTTATCATTCCATCGGTCGATAAGCTATCCAATTATTATATATAATGTAGTATAAATTATAGATTCTATGTGGTCATATCAGGAAAAATGATTATATCATGCATCTATGTATGATGTTATTACTATAAAAAGATCTGATTGGAATAGTGCGTTTATATAAGTACGTTAAAGATACGTTAAACCAGTCATAGATTAAGACTAAGGTTTAATATATGAGTGATAACTGATAAGATAGAAATGAGGTCAAGAATGATTAATCGAATTAAAATCTCGTGAAACCGAATAGATGAATATCATTTTCTCACCCCTCGACTTCTTGACAATACAGTATGAATTTCATCATGGCATTAATATGAAAATCAACCTTTCTTTCAGATTTATATCCGTAAATTAAAAATTCTAAACAATAGTATTTTTAATTAAAGAGAAAAAGAAAGAGAAAACAAGGTCAGTAATTGGAGAGACAGGAAAAGAGAGAGAGAGAGAGAGAGAGAGAGAGAGAGAGAGAGAAGCCTCTTAGCTTAGAATTTTAGCAAACCAAGAGCAGTATAGTACGCATAACTAATTCGATTATTATTCCTTTTGGAGAATGGATGTATTTGGATTCGATCTATGTGGAAATCTTTGTATGTTGTATACACTATTCATACACCCAGATACACACAAAAAGAATGTGTGTGTGTGCGTATGTAGGTATGTGAATAGTGTATGTAGCCTAGCTGTATCTCTATCGGATTCAGGCTTATCTCTCTCTCTGTATTTAAACTATATCCTTGGCTCATTCGTATATTTCGGCTTTCTCTTCCCTTGAAATCTAATCCAACTCTTCTGTTATTTCAATCAAATTTCATTTGCCTATTTGGAAATGTTCACAATTATTAGTTAAATTTCATCTCATTCATTCGTTGAGCTACTTTATAAAACTTATTCCTTCCAATTCAATCCATATTGTTCTCCCAAATTCAATCAGTAGTTGACTATTCCTTTTTTAATTAGTATTTAATTAATACTGCAATTTCATGTATTGTCTCATTAGCTTCCATTTTTCTTTTTTTAAATTAATTTTTTTTGCTTTCCAATAAATTTCAATTTTTTTTATCACAAACTTCCACTTTCTGTTGCTCTGCCAATTCGATTATTTCTAGAAAAAAATCACAATTCAAAATCTCGTAAATTTCAGGGCTATCATTTCTTTTCGTTCATTTGTCCGTTTACTTATATCGTGCAAATTAAAAAAAAATCGGACATAATAAATTAATTTTAAAATAAAATTAAAATCGTTCGCTAGATAATAATCAGATTTCATATAACGATGATAATATATTTTTTTTTGTTTTCTCTGCGATTGATAGAAATTATTATTGTTGATTGGCAAACTTTTAGAGAATTTTCATTTTTTTTACTTCGATTATTTAAAGATGTAAAATTTCAGAATGCAAATTATGTGATTCCCTGTAAGATAACTGAAAGAAAAAAACGAGTAAATTTTTGTTTGTTTCACGAAAAATATAGGCAAAGTAAAGGAAGGAAATGATTGGTGTAGGAGATGGAAGAAGCTCATTATGATACTCCTTGGGAGTTCCTGCATCGTACTGCTTCATTTCCACCGCGGTAAATTATTTCTGTAAGAATATCTTGTATTTGCACTTTGAGAAAAGCTTTCAAAGAATCGCATAAATAGAAGTAAAAATTTGGTATAGATAGATTACGAGAAAAAAATTTTATTCAGAGAACGTCCTCATTCCGATTCAACAGAATTACTGTTAGGGAAAAGATTAGAACGTGACTTACACATCCGCTGTAGTGAAATTGGAGAACAGGAAACAAGTAATACTGTTGGATTATCATCGTCATCATCATGTCATTCACCAACTGTTAAACATAACCGTGCTGTTATCAGGCAGGTTCGGCTAGTTACATTGCATAATTTATCTTAATTTCGGTGATTTATATATGCAATTGAATAAAATTTATATTGTTATCATCGTAGGCAAAAATTGAAAAAACTTTAGTAAGAAAATTTTTAAAGCAGTTATGGTTATCAGTGTTACAGAGAGCTACTCTAACACAACTACTTGAATGTGATCCAAGACGAGCTTCAAGTACTGAGATTGAACGTGGTCGTTTCAAATTTGGTATTAGTAGTTTACGTGGTAAATTTTAAATTATTTCTGGTTAATTTTCATAATTTAAATTTAATGTTATTTATGATATGTTCATTATGTGAGAAAACAATTATGATTTTGAAAAGAAAAACTAATTAATTAGATCCTTAAAATAATCTGTCATTATTTTATTATAGCAAAATTTTCAATAAAAAAAGATTTTCACATCCTAAAATGTTTTGAGGATGAAAGATATTAGAAAATTACTTTTAAAAAGAGAATAAAATTTCAACGTAAAAATTTTATAAGAACGTACAAGCGGACGTGATTCACGACGAAATCGCTACCGCGAAGAAGAAATCATTCATAAGGGTATTGACCGAGTTGATGCGGAGCGACAACTTTGCAACCAAGATATAGGCGCATTTTTGATTCGTGTCCGAGATAACGGCACGCTAGCGTTATCGATAAGAGCTAGTAAAGGTGTATTACATATCAAACTTGAGGTTCATTTCTTTTAAATCATATTTTGAGTTGAAAAAAAAACTTTTCTAAATTACGGAAAAAAAACTCAAAGATGTTATAAGAAAAAAAGTAAGCAGTTCTTTCAATAAACAATCTCTCTTGGCCTAAATTCTCATACTACAAATTCCTATAACTTCCAAATAGGAAATACTGAGATTCAATAATGATCCCTAGAATAGTGAACAGTAAATCACAATGGACAATGGTCCTTCAATTAAAATAATTTAATTTCAAGAATAGGACATATAGAATTAAAAAAGTGCAAAGCTTGTTATGTTCATACAGATAACTGATATAAAATTGCATGCTTCATGTTAATGATAATTTTCGCTACTAGTTTGATGTCATTATCATATTACTTATTACTAATCTCACAAATAAGTATAAATTCAGCTTCGAAAAAAGCGCTGGGTACTTGGTGAAGGGCCAACGTTCGGTTCCATCGGCAGTATTATCAGTTTCTATCGATGTCATGAGTTACCGATTCGTGGAGCGGATCGAATGTTACTTAATAAACCGGTACTTGTTACTACTAATGCTACTCGGTAGATATTATCATAACTGGAAACCGTGAACCCAATTCTTTCTCTTTCTTTTTTTTCGTTTGATATTTTTAAATGTTTTCTAAACATCGCAATTTTTGTTAATATATGTTATTTAGTGTAGCATCGCTTTATTTCATTTACCTTCCGAATTTCAATTATCATGATAAACCTTTGCACTTTTCAAACTGAATTATTGAAAAAAAATGAATAAACTATGAAGAGCAGAGTTGTTTCTGCAACTTTTATTGTTATTTTTGACATTACATTTGCACAGCAAAGAAATAGAAATAAAATACTGAAAAACTCAAGAATTAAGGGACACCAGGCTTCGTTGGACAAGAACCGATTCTTATGGCCCATTTCCTTGCTGCCACGACTTCAATTTCTAATAAATTCGTCTTCCCGGAAGCGCAATTTTCAATAGCAGCTAAAAAGTGCGCGATTTTATAAATTTGTTGATTTGTTTGCCGAAAAAGGGAGTTAGAAAGGAAAGCGAGAGTGGATGAGTTAGCTTAGGAACTTTAGGCTCTAGGACTACAGATTAAGCTGTAAGCTATTCCCGGCTAAATGAGAAACATTTTGGCATGGATCTTCTGCTGTTATCATTGTTCGCTTTTTAGAGAAAACTTTTAGTTGTCGTCTTTCATATTCAAATTTCTAGGAATATCAATGTTGATAGCATCAGATATCAAAAAATTCATTTTTAAACATGTTCTAAACTTAAGTATAAGGTTGCTAAGTTTCATTGATATCGACCAAACAAAAAAGCTGTTCTGTTGAACTTAATTGATTAAATTCATCTATTCTTTGACGAGCAAAAAAGTAATTTTTTCATGTGTTTAATGTATTATTTGAATTTAATTGGTCGACTGAATTCGTTCATTCTTCAGATTTTCTCTCAGTTATATAAGAAAAAATAACGATAATTGTGTCAAATACAAGTTAGATAAGAAAAGGCTAGTATATATATATATTAATTATATATATATTGATGTGTGAAGCAGTTCCAAAGAGTTTACCCTTATCGGGTCATCCAACCTTCTTTGTTTCATCCCCTTCTCCCTCTCCATTTCATTGCATCATTATTTTCTATTCTCCTATCTGCTTCCACTGTAACTCTCTCGAGGAAAATGGATGATGTCAGATTGTTGGTCATCGGGCCGAAATTTCGGCAGGATATTGATGGCCTTTTGGCTAATGTATCTAAAACTGTTACTAATAAGCTTTACGTTCGAGTAGCTGCTGAATTGGACCTTTTCGAGGTTTGATTTTAAATTAAATCCATTTTTTATGAAATACGTTAATATTCGGATGGTACCAGTTGCATTTACTTTGTGATAATTATGCAACTGATTGTATAATCTATTAATTTTTCCATTTAAAAGTAGTGTAAAGACAGAGAAAGAAAAATTCATTTATTAAAATTTATCATTCAAATGATATGGCTTACCTATAGTTCATTTCTTTTTTTGTGAAATTTACTAAAACTTAATAATTAATTTCAGATCTTATCGCAGGTCTATATAAAAGGATCAAGAATATGCGACACATTGGATATCCGAGTAATTATTGATGATAATCAAGAAAAAACATTTAAAACAATCATTAGTGATGATAAAACCATTGAGTGTAGTCGAACAATCAACAAACCATACAGCGCTGTTGTGCTTGGTGGCACATTTGATCGCTTGCATAATGGTCATAAAATGCTTTTATCGAGAGCTGTAATGGCAGCATCGGAACGTGTAGTATGCGGTATTACTTGTGGTGATATGATTAAAAGTGAGATTTCACTGGATAGATTACGGTTGCATTGCAAAATCTAAGACAACTCAATTATTAATTTTGAATTCGCAAACCTTAGTTGGCTATAGATTATTGCAGTTTAATTTCATAATGATTTCACATGATTTTTTTTGGTCGTAAGATAAACTTTCGATGTCAGAATGTCAATATCTATCAAAATATGGATAGAGAAATATTTTCCGTAAAGATTTTGTTCTGAGTAAAGAAAAAATGTTATCTGCCAAATACTTCAGAAAAAATATTATGGGAGTTAATGGAATCATTTGAAAAAAGAGCGAAAGCTGTGCAAGAATTTGTTGAAGATATTAGCTGTAGTGTTCGTTGTGAAGTTCATCCTATCATGGACCCGTATGGCCCATCAATCGTTGATCCAGATTTGAAGGCAATAATTGTCAGTAACGAAACGGAAAAAGGTGGTCATGCAGTTAACGATAGGAGAAAAGTAGGTTTTCACTTCTTTATAAAGAGTTAGGATGCTATTTGTTCAAAATGACTACGTGATAAAAGTAGTTTCATTGCAGTTTAGTAATAAACTAATGTACAGGACAATTCGCTTCTTTTCATAACAAATTAAGGAAGCGAAGTATTACTGCCGTCCTTATTATACTCCGTATTATACTTCCGAATCCATTTTTTTTACTTGAAAATAAAATATTTTACCTTCCAAATGAACCTATTATTTCAGGAAAGAAATCTTCCAATTCTCGATTTAATAAAAATAAATTTGATCGATGGAAAGGATGAATTAACCGGAGACTATAAGTTAAGTTCATCTACACGACGTCGAGCATTGCTTGGAACGTTTCTAAGGCCGTTGAAATTCGAGGAGTTCCCTCGACCATTTGTTATTGGCTTGACTGGTGGTATTGCATCTGGAAAAACGAATGCAGCAAATTTCCTTTCGAAAAATGGTTGCGAGGTATATGAACGACGATTAGTCTAAATATTAGCGCTCAATAAATGCACTCATTAGCTCTTGATAAAGATCTTATGTTTTATTAATATAAAACAGTTTTATAAATATTGATTTATACCTCAATCCTACGGATGTTATAAAAATTTTTTTCTATATCTACAGCCACAATTAGGTTTTTATTGAGATACTTTTGTGTGTGAATAACATTCACATAGATTTTATTTTCGATTCGGCTTTTCTCATTTTATGATTACTTTTGCAGATGATAAATTGTGATAAATTAGCTCATGAACTTTATGGGAAAGAAACTGTTATAGCAACCAATATTGCTGCAACATTTGGCGATCATATTATGCAAGACGGTGTGATTGACAGGAATAAGTTGGGAACGATCGTTCTCGCTGATAAAGTAGATCCTTCTTCATTTACACTGATAAAAAAATCCACACCAATTTTACTTGTTTGATATTCATAAGGGTTAACAAAAGCTTAATATCGGCATTAAGAAGGCAGATTTAGTAATTCTTAGAAAACTGTAACTTTTCATCTTGTAACTTTCCAGGAAAAACTTAGAATGCTGAATAATATCATTTGGCCATCTGTAAAGAATAAAGTCAAAGAAATTATTGCACAGAGCAAAGCGGAATTTATTGTTGTTGACGCGGCAGTGCTTTTGGAAGCAGGCTGGGATAGTGATGGAATAGTACATCAAGTATGGAGCTGTATAATACCTCCAACTATTGCTAAGGAACGCATTGTAAAACGAGACCATATTTCAACTGAAGAGGTATTTTTTTAGATAATTTATACAAATGACATGTAATTTGATGTTTAATTTAATATAATTTAATGGGACTTTTCTCTGCAATCATCTGCATAATTTACTATCATTTGGGGAAAACCGATATATTTGTGTAGTATGCAGATGTTCGTTTTTTTTTGTGATCACACAAGAAAACTTATAGGACGTACATCACAGTGAAACAATATAGTACATTAATCCTCAAATCATCAATGAACATTTCTAATGACATATTTATGAAAAGCATATAAAATACTAGTAGAGAACAAAATTTAATAACGACATGACATATGCTATACGTTGCATTTCATGTTAGGTTTCCGTTTTTATTTCTTCGTTCCATTTTGGAATAGCTAACCATTTTTGTGTTTCATTTCATCCTTCTTACATAAGGGACATCAATAGCTCATATGTCATCCTGACCTTATTTTCATTTTCATACCAGTCAAAATTTCATGGGATATCGACCTGAAACCTCTTTTCTAGGTCTTTCCTATCTATTTCATACGATACGTTTGCAGAGTCTTTAAAGAGATCCACAACAATTTTTTATAGGCAGAAGAGCGAATTCATTCACAAATGAGTAATTTGGAGCGTGTCAAACGCAGTGACGTTGTGATCTGTTCACTTTGGACATATGGAGAAACGAAAAGACAATTACTTGCAGCCTTGTCCGCGCTGCGCTCATTTGCTAGTCAGTGTCCTCGGAAATATAATTCTGCCACTGCTTGAGTCTTTCTGCTTTCTGTTCTTCCGTTTCTACTCTAAAACAAGATAATAAGAGACAAAATAAGTGGAATGGTATAAGATATCTGATAAACCATGTGAACCGCTATAACTTAACTACTTGCCTCATCTTACGATACAATTAAAGCGGAAAAAATCTATTTATCCATTTAAAGTATTCTGCCGAAAAATGAAGAATTTTTCTTTAATGGTAATTCTGTATTGTTTCATATTATAAATTCTTAACTGCATGCATATTATGAAAAGAATTAAAAAGGTAATATGGATCATTTTTATATCTGCACAACATGGTATTTAAAAAACAAAAGATCGATTCATTCGAAATTCCTTCTAAAATTCTTCGATCAAATCTTACACTGTGTATTTTGTTTTCCCGTCCCACAGTGTTACTGAAATTTGTCGACCATCTACTACCCGACCATTGAGTGAACGCACAGCCGTATCCGAATGCTCGACATTTTGAAATGTAACACAAATTACACCTTCTGGGTTATTCTAAAATAAAAGTTGCTATCTGATTTCAAATAGGATTGGAAATTAACTGCAAATTATGCAAAAATTTGACCAAGTTAATATGCACGAGTTATATTTCAAAGTAAACCAGGTAAACTTTCGCTCAAGGTTATGCCACACAGCTAATGAATATATCAATATGTCACCTTAATGAAATCATTCATAAAACAGTTACAGTTGACAAGCGAATATAAAATAATAAAATTACATCATGAACGACGACTTTCTTGACAATTCCAAATCTCTCGCAAACTTTCCTCACTTCTTCTTCCAAATCTAGCAACAAAGTTGCGTTCTTCTGCAAAGTAAAAAGGTATTTTTCATAAAGAGATGTATGCTAAAAATAAAAATAAAAATAAAAAAAACAAACCATCATTTGCTCTAATGTGAACATATTCTTCATAACAATCGTGCAGTCACTGAGTGGGCGGTAGTTCCGTGGTTTTTCCGGTTTCCACTCGAAAATTCTGGAATCACACATGTTCAATTGGCCAATACCTCATCTAGACATAAACAGTGATTACCTCTCCTGACTTTCAATGAAACGCTTCTTCTGGGCTGCTGTGAGTTTCTTTTTCTTTTTTGATGGATCGAATTCTCCCTTCATTTGGAACTTCGCTTTTTCGACTGAAATAATTTTTCCATCCACATTCCAACCGTCGAGAATATCCAAGGCCATGATGACTGATTCTTTCTAAAAAAATTATGCATATTATCTGAATATATACTTCAATAAAATCAAGGAGATTATCACTTACTTTTATATAACAGCATCTGCCATCTCCTTTAATCGTACCATCATCATTCCTGTATAGCTTTATTTTTGGTTTGTTGGTTCTTGCATCTCGTTGTATGACACCGCATTTACTCATTAACTCCTAAATCACTTCTGTATCATTCCTATCATTAATTCTCATTAATTATTTTTCAGCTAGCAAAACCGATACAAGATCTATGTTGAACTCACTATAAATGACTCTTCCGTCATACTGAATGGCAGATTTGAAACATAGACTGAAGTATTTCTTTCTTCATCAATTTCTATCCAACCTGAAAAATTCTATTATACTGAACTTGAAAATAATAAAAATGGAGAGAAGAAAAATTCCCAACCTTGTTGTTCCTTTTTTTCGTGTAATTTATGCTTCACATGTTGACGATCTTCAGATTTTTTATTTTTTCCTTCCATGCTTGACCCTTCTTTTTCGCCAAAATCATATTTGATACCGTAATTACTATGATAATGAGCCAAAAAGTCTTCGTTTATCTATAACAGAATTGACATTATGATAAACTATTACGGAGAAATTTGAAACGCAAGTCCGAATTTATCCAAAATCTGCCATTGAATGTGAGGAATAATATCGAAAGATGGTTTCGAACTAGAACATTTCATATTTTTACGGGACGAAACCAAAGACATTTCGTTAAATTTTAAATATGTACTTCGACTGCTGGTAACCACTGTTGACTGATCTGATTCCATTCCATAGTGACACCATCAACAACGTAGTGATATGGATCACCACTTATCTCACCAACGGTACCAGCACTATCCCATTTCTCCTTCAAATCATCGCCATCAGCTACAATCCACTTATCCTCCTCAAACACCAAGAAGCCACCAACACCATCTTCGCAAAACCATTTTCCATCGATGAACCGTCTTTCTGGTTCTTAAATCAAGTTATAACTGTTGACAATCTGATTACTAAATTCCCAAAAAAAAATTTTTTTTGATTCTTGAACGAAACATGGAATTCTTTTTTCACACAATTTTCTTTTTTTCTATTTAACCTATACAATAATTTAAAATGCTGAAAATTTTGGAAAAGCCAAGAATTAAGAATTTGCTCATTATGATAAAATATGACAGAATAATTTAACATTTACTTCGATTACTTCTTATTTGTTCTGCCCTCTTTTTTTCTACTCTGTTATTGGATATTTAACCGTGTTTGAAAAAACAGTAAAACAGTAAACTTTACCAATTTGATCTACAGATGCCTCATTACTTTCTGCATTTTTTTCCATCTGCACTGTTCTGCAATAATTGTGTTTCTCAGTCGTATCACTGAATCAATGTCACTTACTTTTAAGCCTGAAAACTTCTGTAATTCAATTATATCATAAAATAATCGATAATAAAATTCTGGTATGATGAAGACATAGCCATAAATAATACATTCATTTATTTTTTTCTAAATGATTAATCAATTACTACGGTAAGCTCTTCGTCGATTAACTAGTGAAATAACGAAATTCAAGTCAAATCTAAATTTAGTCGCACATAGATGATACTGTATATTAGGACTGTCCTCTTTTTTCAATAGATCAGTAAAATTCCGAAGAAATGTCGTGTTTTGACGTATCCTTGGTACACTTGCCCATGATATGGAACCTAATGAATATTTGTTTAATAATTTAAAATGCATACAATCGCATAAAGATTGTATACTTTATTAAGCAAAAACGAAATCATTATGTTCCAATTGGAAGGCAGGAAATTTTTCGTTACTAGTGCCTCAGGTGGTATAGGTGGTATAGGCCAAGCAATTGCAGAGGTCATGCAAAAGCTGGAACAAATTTATGTATCTCTGGTACAAAAAACGAGATTCTTGAAGAAATTATCAAGTAGTACAAAAAGAACGTACACAAAAAGCGATAAACTAGAAAAGTCAAAAAATATCCCGACAGACCGTAGTGGCAATAGGTAAACTGAAAAAGTAACAGCACCAATGGACAATCATATCAATAATATTAAAATAATCCACAAATCGCTCCATTACTTTATATAGAGATTTCAGCCACCCGAGATCCACGAAATACCAGTAGAACAGATGGGCCGATTCGTTATACTTCGAGAATTTCCAAATTGCTGCTTTTTCCTCTCTGCCGTTGATATGTGTTGTATCCCGGAATGAGCGATTGAGACGCTCGCACAACTATTCAATCAATAACCGCTATAAAGAAATTCGGCCATCATATTACAACACTTATGATCGATGTATCCGCTAAATCCATGATGTCACATTCATTTATTAATTTCATCGATATTTTTACGATTACATCTGTTTCTTTCTTCTTCAACTGTCATTCAGTAAACATTCAACATTAAATTCATCCACGAACCGATCTCTCAGAATTCAGAAGAGGTTATGCGGGATTTCGAGACTGTAACCTTTCTAAGGTCTAAAATTAAAAGCTAAACTAAGAGCTAAGATTCAGAGTGGAAGAATTATGATTTCAGAATCAAAGCAAATATGATTGAATTGCCTTAGATTAAAGCCTATCAGTACTATAAATTAAATTGAACATTAAAATCTCTTAATGAAAATTTATCGATATATGGAAAGATTTTACATTAGATAAACATTTTACATTACTTATCAGAACTTAAACAATTGGCATAGATTTCAGGAATACACAATTTTCTGGATTTCTATACTTTATATTTCGATAATCATTCATAGTATTTATTGTTTGAAATTTTTACGAAGGGAAATACTCTCTTCGACTGATAAATCAATGGTGGACATTGATCGAAATTCTGTATTTCTGAACATAAATATATCAGTACTGAATTATCAATTGGTTCTAAGACAAAGAAGGCATTGGATGAAAACAAATTGGGACAGAATATCATCAAATGACCACTGGATTGGAAGAAAATGTTTTTACTGAATGGTTTCAAACTTGAAAATTTGAATTCATTCTCTCTACTAGAAATAACACATTTAAACGTTAATTGAGATCCCAACAATTACTTTGTTTCATCTCTGAACAGGTAAATGAGATAAAATAACGGAATTCACTTTCATAATTTTATTCTCACCGAAATTACTCTTCAGTGTTTTTTTAATTAATTTTGTTAAGTTAAACAAAGTTGTTAAAATGAAAAAATGTACGGCTAACAGATAAAATCACTTGGAAAGTTAAACTGAATATCTTAATTATTGATTAAAGGACACTTTGTTTCATTTAATCTTTCTGAATACGAGAGATTTTTCGAATTTCATTTTTCTTGGCTTTTACTATTGCTGTTATCACTCTTAACTCTATTTGTATATCGAAACAATCAATTGTTTTATGATTTATCATTCTTTTCTTCACAGATCTTTTTTAGTCTTGAAAGTTTCATTAACTCGACCAGCATCAATCATTTTCGCCGATATTTTGTTGAACTCGAATTTACTAAAAGAAATTTGTACAGTAAAGCAGCGTAAAGTCCAATATATACTTTAATCATAGGATCATGATCTTAACAATTACTGACGTGTCTTCAGGTGATAAGATTAAAATAATGGATATATCTGACGCATTCTGATTATACGGTCATAATTATGGAAGAATGTACATGGATTCTTTATGTAGAAAATTGACAAATCCAGTGGTTGAACTGACCGTTAAAATTTCTAGAAAACAATACCATCCCTATATCAGTGTTCGATTCTCTAGAATGTAAATGAGTTTAAACCAAAAGAATTTCAGACTAGAACTAATTTCAAGTCAAAAATTCTCGGATTCGATTTTAACAGTAATCAGTTGTTAAGTTGAATATTTCACAATCCCTAATTCCCATGCTAATTATAATGCACAATGCTAGCTCAGAGTAAACTCCATTTGCATTTGACTGTCAGTAATCATTTTCAATCACTAGTAATATATAATCGAAATATCATCTATTATTAGTATTCATCGATTGTTCAATCTTTCTCTTGTTAAGCTGAAATTTCTTATAAGATTTTCCTCGGAAATTTTTCAGTTTCACATTTTAAATTTAGGGAAAAAAAGTGAATGAAAACTAAATCAAAATGGTAGAGAATCTGAGAAGAGTCGTATCTCTTCTACTCCGATAACTCCCGGTAGATATGCTCTAAGGAATTAACGAAAATTTGAAAACGAATGAAGAATCATGTCTTCTGTCTCTATTAGAGGGAAGAAGAGGAATATGACATCACCTGAAGAGAGTGTAAAGTCCAACGTTCATCCATCACAGTGAATGCAACCGGTTGATGAAAAGGACATGAAGCCGCTCCTTGTCGCTTGTCGTTTCTGGACTTCCTCGATGAGCTCTCGTGCCCTGATCGTCCATTATTCTTGATGTGTCTTGGTACTCGAATGATCATAAATCCTGGGAGAGATGTGTCGCTCGAAATTTTCCCTCTCATTCCCTCCTGATCTTGATCCCTTGGTATCCTCTTCCAAGGCTTTTTGTGGATAACAACAACAATACATAATTTATAGAGCTATCGGCTTTACTGACAAGCTGGAAGGTTTGGTTACTCAGATAAATTGTTTTTTATTTAACAACAACTTTAATATAATGAGGCCAAGTATCATGCCAAATTTGTTGCAAGTCGTTGTGGATAATATTGCTTATGATATATCTGATCTTGCCAATTTTTGAAATTGGATTTTCTCTGATAGTCTAAACCAAGCTAAGCATGTTTCAAGTGAAGGAAATAATTTACCGCGAAATCATTAAAATTCTATCAGAAAGGTAGATATTTTTGATGTAAAGGCTTATGAATGAAGAAACCGGTTACGAAAGATCCGGATACCGTTCACGTATTACGCTTCGTATATACCGTACCATCTTTCCTTATCATTCGTCTTATACCGATGCAGTCAATAAATAGGAACGAGTATTAACCTGGCTGTTTTTAGACTCGAGGAACTGGTAAGCTTGGCTAATTTTAGACTTAGTATAATTATGCAAAGCCCGAAGTGTTGGTAATTTGACAAGGGAGCTTTGCGGTTTTCCGGAAGAGAATCCTTCATACAGGTTATCAGGGTACTATATTTGTATCTCTGACAATTAATGATAAATTCCTTTTGATTAAGTCTTTAAATGGATGATGGTTAATGCCGTTAAAGACACGGACTTTTCAAAAAACGATCGGTAATGTAATAAAGGTCAAGTAATTACTTAATATATAGGAAGAATTCACTGCTCGTTAGGGTGAAGAATTTTTAAATCTATTCTCTGCTAGCATAATTTGGAGTTATTGAGATGAACAATGAAGAATAGCGAGGAACGTCAGCAATTTCAAGCATTCAATATTTGTGATACTTGGATCATAATGAGAGTTACTTGAAAAATGAAGTTAAATTAATGCTATACAAGTCTTTGGAGATATTGACCTTTATTGGGCATATTACACATTATTTCTTTTAAAGTACTACCGAATTCACTTTGCATTAGAAACATCTCATTGTTCTAAAATTACTCCCACATACTGCGAAAACTGATTTTTAATCGTAGATCTTTTAAAAAAATCTAAGGAATGAAAATCTTCATCAGAAGTCCTGAGTTTCCCCAAATTCTTCAGGACTTCAAGACATGTCAGTCTTTTACCGCATTTGTTCTTAAATCCTTTAAAGTGAGCCTTCTATTCAATAACAGCAAAATTTTGGCAACATAACATTGATAATACTCCTGAAGACAATCAGCCATTTATACAAATTTATGTATGCTTCAACAAAGAAACCATTAAATACTATTTATTGCATATACAGTATATAGTATACGAGGAACTTACCTACCGAAAACTTCGCAAGAAAAGAAAACAGAACAGCCTATTTTGAAAAAGAGAAGAAAAAGATGAAAATAATCCAGAGAAGAAAAAGAATACAATTATTTCGGAGAAGATCAAAATATAATCTCTAATAGCATAGAAAATGTCCTGTTGGCTAAATAACTAATCGTGAAGTCAAAATGTGTATAGATAGGACTGAATGAGATAATGATGATAAAAAGCAAGCAAGTAAGAAGAAAAACAAAGAATATATGGTACTATTCAAACGAAATCTAAAATGAACTAAAATAATTTTTTCTGTTTTTACAATGAATAAATCTATTAAAATTAAATCATATATGTATACTTTACTCATAGATAGAGAGTTTAACAAACAGCATGCGCTACATACTACTAATGAAAAATTGAACATCTTACACTAACGTGAAGCTGTAATTGACTTGTAAATAATAAATTTCTTTTCATTAATGAATTATATAATTTCTTCGTTATACAGCAAATGTTTTAGCTAAAACTAAAGCTTCATTCGCGTGAATTCCTTTTTTTTAAATGAACAAGGAATACATAATCGTGTACAAGCTAAGAAAAGAACGCGCACCTAAATCAGGAACAAATATTTATATTAAGGATATGGATTTCCAACACTTCGAAAATGGATAGTCGATGAAACGAAAGAAACATCTAGAATTTTATATGTGTCGTTGATTGGGAGTGAAAGTTTTCAAGACACTTTAGAGTAATAACTTAATACTTGAAACTTGAATATGCTGAATATAATGAATGCTCGATAAATTGTGTTCGGATTTTTCAGTTTTGGGAATTATAAAGAAGTAAATTCAACAAAAGAAGAGAAATGTGTGAAAATTTATTTTTAAAATATTCTTCTTTTACTACCAATTAAAATATAACTTCTTCCATTTTTTAAGAAAAACATGAATATTCAAGATATCTCCTCAAGATATCATAGAGCTTTTACGGTTGCGATAGGTCAGCATTAAAACGGTAATATGAGAGTTATGAGTACATCCAGTATTTTTATAAAGATGAAGCTATAGTTGATAGGGAAAATTTCTGGAAATCAAAAGAAGGTCACAGCTCAATATTATATTGGTTGCAATACAAATACGCATTGTTTGATAAAATGATTTCGGGATTTGTTGCTGTTGTTAATTTTGGCGCTTTTGCAAAAATACACGTATAAAACAAGAGACATGGATAAATAAATTCTAGATAAATTAACAGTAAATTCAACAAATGTGGAGAGGAAAAATGAAACAAATTTTGCGTTAGCATCGACAATTTGCAAAAATTAGAGCAAAATATGCAGCACAAATTTAATTAGCAGATGTTCCAGAACAACCTCCACTTCTGATTCGTGATGCAACTGCTGCTACTAGCGCCGCTCCACGGCCGCTTCCATCTTCTGAGAGCATCAATTGATACTGAAAAAGATTTATACAAACGCATTTAAGCAACGAATCAAAATTTAATGTTAATAATCCAAGCTTTTATCTTTTCACCTCTTTTCCTTAAATTATTAATATCACAGATAAAAGGTTAAAAAAATAAGTTGCGAATTTAACACAGAAACTGTTTCGCTATTTAACAGCTGTATTGGAATCATAGCAATGTGTTATTTCAGATAAAAGATACAAAATGAAGCTACCTTCAAGTTCTTGTCAATCAATTGACTTATTTTCTCGTCAAGTATGCGTGGGAAAGTGGGATGAAATCGATAGACTGAACCGTCAACACCAACTGTCACGTATGGCTTTTTCATTCGATTGAGCAATGTTGCTATGCCGGCAGCACATAAATATGCAGCTCTGAAATAGTTAATTTTAAAAAGTGTATTATAAACATGAGTAACTGCAAGAAATCAAAAAACCAATTATCAATGATTTAAATGTAATTTGAATGTAAATGAAATTATGTTTCAAACCAAAATAAAGGTAAGAAACAATTTACCGCGTACTAACAAGAGAGCATACATATGCAACATTGATACAGTCGGCAACTGATACTTGTTCGGTTCCAATTTCTTCCAAAATCTGCATGGTTTTTGTGAAATTTCGTTCCTCGTCTTCCAAAATTTCTCTAAAACAGAACTTCTATGCATACAAAAGCCAAATAATACTCAGAAATTTATTATTCCCTTAAAGTGATACGAATTATAGTCCCATGCAACCAGAATACTGAACATGAAAGCGTTAGACATTTTTCCAGTACATCAATAAAATTGCAAATTTTTTACGAGTCATACATCCAAAATCTTCCAATTTCTAGAGACTAACTAATAGCATACTTTTCAACTTCCGAAACAAATTTAGTAGGAAATGAATGCGGCTTCGAAATTGCTTCATAATCGCCGTTAAAAAGAAGTTTTTCGCGTGCCAGATGAGCTAGAATGACACGAACAATTTCGCCCATATACATACCCGAGATCATTTTTTCGAATCTGGAAATCTCAATTATTGACCAACGAGACTTTACTTTTTTACACCTTTTAACTTAACCGTTACTTGCAGAACAGGTCACAACGTATCCAAACAAGGCCTGCCTGCTTTTCCATGTAAAAAAAGATGAAAATGTTGAAAGAAAAATCTTTTCAGGTACGAAATTCCAATCCACATGAAAAATATCTCTTTTCAAATAGCAAAAAATTAAAATCCCTTTCAACAATTTTCCTTTGAATTTGGATTCTTTTTTTTGAAGATTTATTAGTGCTGTGACCAAGATTCTGCAGTTCCTTACCGGCCTTTATCAGTTCACTGCTTTTTTGGGAACTCACAGAGTACCGAAAAGAAGGTGTAATCAAGCAGTGTTTGTGTGTGTATGTGTGCGGTTAAAGCAACTCGCAGCCAGAAAATTTTTGCAGCGGCGTCAATTGATAGTAGTGGTTTTGCCCGTAGAAATCACACAAATACAGGCTTCCAAAACAGCGCCGCTGCAGTGAGCCTGCCTAACTGCGAGTCCACTAAGCACAAGCTCCTGTAATGTACGCCGAAAAACATTTTAAAATTAAAAACCCTATCTGAAAATGTCAGCTAGCTATGCATTACTCGATATGATCCAGGTGAAATGTAAACATTTCTTCCGTTGCATGTGGTCCACAAATAAGATACGTACGAGTATTGGCTCCATTATATTGTCAGAAGGATGAAGCATTTTCTAATTTTAACCAATGTAATGATATTTAAATGTAACGATATTTTTCATAGAGAAAGAGAAAGAGAGAGAGAGAGAGAGAAGGAGAGATTGTTCACAAATGATAGGCTAAAATGCTCCTTCAATGAACTGGTGGCATCATGAGGTACTGCAACTCTACGAAGAAGTGGCACAGTACGTTCACATGTTCGAGAGACCGATCCGTAAAGCGACTGTGTACATGATCAGATGGTACTATAACGTCTCATCAAAGATAAGAATTGAAGCACTGATAGGAATCATCTGTTAAAACTTATATGCATGTAGTGTCTTTTTTTTGTTTGTAATGAAGAACGAAAAACAGCAAGCAAATCTTACAATTGCCTGCCAGGATTGATCGTTTTCTCGTCCATTTCTCGATCGAAACGAGTACGCACGAATTCTAGGGTACCATCATCTCCAAATGCTCCCCACTCAGTATTGATGATCATCTGAAATCAAGCAACTATATTATTTGCGTGACAAAAGCGACACGTTTTATTTGCGAAAAAAAAATTTTATAAGTACAAATAATATTATTAAAATACCTCATTTGGCATGTCATCGTCTTCTAGATGCAAATGCTTGAGTTTATCGCAATTTTCAATTTTTTCCATATAACATGCATTACTGCCTGTACCGACAATAACACCAACTTGACATGAATTTTCTTTGAATGCGCATGCCATCAATGTACCAACTGTATCGTTTAGAACAGCCACCACATCGATATCAATATCCTGAAGAAGTTAAGGCTAAATATAAATTCTTATAGTTTCGAAAATAAATAGGGATTAGGAAAAAGAAAAACTGAGTTCTGATCGGAAAATATCAATGATAATTTATATATAGTATATTCTTTCATTTTTTCTACACATGTTAACATATAAAATTAAACCTTGCGACGTTGGCAAGCTTCACGTAACAGAGTAACAACGTCCTTATCCTGGACATCACTTGCACTGAAACCTTTAGTCCAGTTGATAAGTTTTGCACACGTCAGATTTTCCTGCTGACACGGAAATGAAAACGTGAAACCAAGTGGTAGCTTTCCAGCTTGCTTCATATTTTTTTCCTCCATGAAACGAGCCATGCATTCAGCAATATGATCGAATAACTATAAACTCATTGTTTTGAAATTTGCGAAACAAAACGAATAGACAAATAATTAGTGACAAGAATATTTTGGAAATCTTGAAGATTGAATTGAATCTGTTTATTCACATACCGCAGTGCCAGTGCCGCGCATTATATTTTCTGGTATACGGAAGATTGTCCCGGTCATTTCCGCATTTCGTCCATCTAATTTAATGAGTAGCACGCGGAAATTGGTGCCGCCAAGATCAAGCGCGAGGAAATTCCCAACTTCAGTACCATTCGGAACCGCGCGAACATAGGAAGGTAACATTTTCACTGCTGCTAATGATGCTAAAAATTAATAACATGGAGGCGAAAGTAAAATAACGACATAAATTTAAAACACCTTACATGTTGCAAATGTAAAACGACAGAATATCTCAATCCGGAAACTTTTCAAATAAAGAGCGACTTCGATAAAAATATTTGCTATTATAACTGCCTTGATATTCAGTAAAGATCTATTACAACTTTACAATGTTTTAGAAATTGATCCCTTCCATATTCATTTTCCTCCATGCTTACCGGATTTTAAAGAAACAATTAAAGGAAATAAAAACCAGTTTTATGATGCAGGCCTTTTTCCATTGCTTTAAGCAATTCACTCATCACTCGTATTAAATCGCTATCACTGATCATCAAAGGACGACAAATTTCATCAATCTGAAACTTTTTCATAAAATAACATTTCGATAAAATTTCAGTCAAAAAATTTACAAAAAATATTTTTATAAAAAGTTGAATTCCGATGGGGTTGAGTCGGAAACATACTTGACGTCGATTTTCCAAATCACGATCGTTTATAAAAGGTCTATCGTCACCACTCTCAAACATACCATATCCTTTGGTCGCAAATCGATTTGCAAATGAACTAGCTAGTTCCAAAAGCATTCTTATTTTGTCTCGATTTTATTTCAATTTATAAAAAAATGAAGCAAAAGAAGGAAGCAGTAAATGAATCTGATTTTCAAGCAAAATAATAAGTTTTAGGAAGTTGGTATTTCTCTCTGAAAAGGAAAAACACAAGTAATAAACAACATACCGCACATTTTTCGACAAACATCGACATGCATTAAAATTAATTTCAATTTGCTGAATAAGTAAAAATAATAGTGGATAAAATAAAGCAAAAAAGCATCACTCAACAATAATGACAACAAGGACAACAACTATAAAAATGTAAGCATTGAAGAGTATGAGCTTAAATTAGTAAATTATTAATTAATTACAATGATTCATAATATGAAAACATTTTAGATATATTTCAGAAGAGAAGAAATACTGTTGTGATATAGTTTAAAAATTAAGCCATTAAAAAAAACGAAAATTTAAAATCCATTGAGACTGAATTCAAAAATTGAAAATTCAGTAAAAATTTGATTTATTAATGAATGTGATGACGATAACCTATAATAAAGCTTTACTCACAAGTACAGCAAGCAGCTTTATTCACACGGTACAGTAAAAGATACGTTGATAAACTATATATAAAATTGTTTTGAATATAATTTTAACTAATATCGTTTCTTTTCTAATAACTTGTTTTTTCAAATAGTTATTATATTTAAGGAAAAAAGAAAGATAAATCCGGCACAACATATTTCATTCCTTAGCAAATAAACTTTTTGATTTGAAGAATGGAAGAGATTTTTTTTTTCTGCATATTGCTATAAAATGATTTATTATCACCAAAATTTTTCGCCACGGAAAGATCTAAATCGTGCAATAAATATCTATGATCAAACAAGACAAAAAGAAAAATTGAAAAACGAAAAATTACAGAAGACAACGGCGACGAAGAAGAAGAGGAAGAAGGTAACAGCAGTACAAACTTTCTTTAATAAATTATAAACATAAACAATAAAAGTATATTTTGATATGCTAAATACTTCGACAAATTCAGAAAAAATATTCAGTTAAAATCTAAAGCACAATAATTAAGTAATTTTAAATGAATGAAATAAAGGTGAACTCCTTCTTTCAAATATTATTTAGTTAAAAATGGTGGGAAAATTTATTTAGAATGGTTTGCGCTCATAACTGATGTAGAAACATTTATTTTTTCGAAATAGAATACAAAAGTACAAAATTTAAGCTTTTAAAAATGTAAGAATGTTTACTTTTACAATGGGTTATTTTGTTTGTTAACGATGACGACATTTTCTCAACACCAATAATTTTATAACTAAACAGTTTACTTTGGAAAAAAATGGGAAATCGGCTAAATTTCAGTTCAAACCATAATATTTTGATAGCTGTTTGAAGAGAGGAAAGTAGAAAGAGGGAAAAAAAGAATTTTATTTAAATTAGACATTTATTTAATGATATAAATAAATTAGAGAAAATGTTTTATTGATTGACTTTGTCACAATTATTGAAAGCTTATTTTCTTTCGCCCTGCTACTTTCCCGTTATTTCATTTCATTTGCTTTTTTAATTTGAAATACGCTAAATGGTTCCATTTTAAATTGCCTTTACTTTAAACTTTGAAATGAAAAAAATTGGAATGATGAAAAAGTTAACAACTTATCGCTTCCCAACTGAATTGAATTCTGTTTCGAAAGTACGAAAACTTCAATCAACTATAACATATCTTTCAGGAAGATGGGAAATCCTTTCCTAAACACATTAATTAGAACGAATAAAATGACCAAGTTCTTTAACTCCTTTAAGTGAACTTTAAAATGAGTAAGGATAATGAATTATTTGGCTAAGCCAAGAAGGTATTTAGAGGAAGGAAGAATAACAAACACTGCTGACATATTCTACGATTATATTACTAATTTACTTGATAGGACAGACAAATATTAGAGTAAATTGAAACCTATTACTTATTACTAACTTATTTCGAAAAAGGATGGTTGGAGGAGCCGAAAAAAAAAATGAAATTTATGCAATGATAGTGAAATAGAGGAACAACTAGCAAATAGTTTTTTTTTGGCTCAAAAAAAAAATGGAAACACGATGACGTAAATCGAGAACAGATGGCACAGAAGATAGTCAACATAAAACATTGGAATATTGAAACAATTAATTTAGCTAACCATAATGAACTTAATTTTGAACATTCATTATTGGAAACTAAAAACGCATATGACTTTCAAATATATTTCTTTGAGAATGTAATTAATTAGGATTATTTATTGCTTTTATCGATTTGCCTAGTTTCTTCCCATCGTAGTGAACGTAAGAATTTTGCATAATAATGATATGTTTGAATATGAAAATGAGACATTTGACAACTGTACGTAAAAATATTCTCTTTTACTGATCAATATACGTTCAAGAAAGAAAATCAGTGGGTAATTCCATTTTAGAAATATAAAATGAAAAGGAAGAATGGAGAATTTCAAATATTCTCCTCAGCTGAGAATTACACTTCCAGAAATTCCCACAATGTTCTCTTTCCCATCATCTCATTTTGTTTGCTTAGAACTGATTCAGTAATAATTTATCACGCTGATGCGGAATCTATGAAACATTTAATCCACGCTTTCACTCTTTCTTTTAAATATGTAAGAATGATAAGATGCCATAATCTAATCTGATTTAATCATATTTATTTGATCGATATTATCATAATGGGAAATTTTGGTATTGCCAAGCTGAATGATGTGAGAAAGAAAGAAGGTTTTAGAGAAATGGATAAGATATTGGTACAGCACACATATATAGAAAAGAATATTAATAGTATAGTAGAGAACGGATATGATAGCAGAGGGATGTGCAGTTATAGGAAAAGAGATTTTGACCTATCACTTGTTTATGTGTTCATATATGATTGGCTGATACGTTGACCTCAACATGATTATACTTTCCTACGATTTGATTTCTCAGATAATAATTATCACAGTGTAATATTTCAGGGACCAATGATCTTTGATGAGGAAAAACAAAATTAATAAATTAAATGGTATGATTAAATGATTATATCTGACGTATACACGTCACATTACGTGAAATGAAATGTTGCATAAAATGAAAAGAGAAGTTGGAATGAATTTTCATGATCTTTTCAAGAGAATTCATATATTTGAATAGTGAAAATGATGAAATACACGTAAGATTCTCTTTTCAAACAATAATCTAAAGGGACCGTTTCATTCAAATTCTATTAAAATCAAATAAATTTTATTTCTTTCCTAATGTAAACAAAACCAACGGATTCATTCGCTCATTGATGTCACATGCTTTTACGTTTTCCACCTTCAACTCTTTGAAAAGTCCAACAATATTAGTATTCAGTTTCAGAGAGGAATTTACGTATTATAAACATTTTACCTACTGATGATGACCCCTCAAATTAGCTCACTGATTGTTGAACTTGGCTAGAAGAGTGCGAGAGAGAGAGAGAGAAAGAGGAAGAAAGTTTTAAGAAATTTATTCATTTGTCATTGAAAGTTACGGAAGGATGGAATTGTGTCATAACCTGCTTTTTCATTTACAAATAAATTTTTAATGTTCTAAGGAAATGGATACTATCATTGGAAAATTGCAAAATATTAATCTCAATTTAAATGATATGGATTGATCCTTTAGCTAATATGAGAGAATGGAAAAACCAGGAGTGTCTGACGACCAAACTAAAAAGCCATAAGCAAAGAAAGGTCAATGGATAAAAAGGTCACTCATCAATATTGATCTCAATGAGTTGGATGAGTGAGAGAGGGAGAGAGAGAAAAAAGGAAAGGAAAGGAAAGCATCGGAAGAATTTTTGATATGTAAATATTAAAGGAAGAAATTTTTTCTCCAACGAGAGCACTTTCAATGAATGCAAAATATTTGAAAATAAAAAATTCAAATATTTCAATAACAGTTAAATTCAGCGGCCGTGCACTTTAACAATTGTGCAATTGCACTTTCCGCACATTCCAGTTTCTCTTGCATGCATCCTTTCATATCATCCACTTTTGTATAGCTTATCGATTGATCGATTGACTGATGGATCGATTACATGGTGCTGTGTAAATCAAATGAGGCATGAGAGGGGGTTATGTTAATTGGATAAGATCAAAGAGAGTGAGTGAGAGAAGATGCACACTGAAGAATGACGTGCACAGGAGGAATGACATGCTAGTGACGGTGCAAGCAATTGTCAAGTATGCAGGAAAAGTGCTTACGTGTGGGGTGAGGTGAGTGTGATCAGTTGCGCAAGGCGCTCTTGTCACACGTGTAGACGTTTCAGTTAATTTTATGTGGAAGAAGAGGAAGAGAATGCAGGAGACATGACGTTAATGGTGTGTCATTTATATGCGAAGAGAAAACGTGCAATTCACAAAGCATAATGCAAATAGGGGGAAAAGAAAAAGAGATGTGGACTAGAGTGAATAAATGTAGGCTGCATGCAATGTAATGATGTATGGAATGCAAAATTGTACTCATTTGTGGGTGAAAAACAGAAAATTATTTTCTTTTCTTTCATCCTTTCTGTAAAAATAATCCAGAAGCGATTAGGATGGATGAAAAATGTTTGATATCCTTGATGAATTTCTCTATCAGCAAAGGTTTCAATCATTTTGTTAAATGAAAAATAGAATGATAATGGAAGACAAGTGATGAATCGATTAATTCTGAACATTTGTAGAAAACAAATCGACTAATCTTGAAAGTTTGTGAGGGAAGAATCGATCAGTCCTGAAAACATCATACCAACTGCCCCATTAACTCTATTTTTCATTTATATAAATGTGTGTGTGTGTGTATTTACTTAGGAATAACAAAGCCCAGTCTGAATTGTCCAAGTACTTCGGGCTCTTTTTTTCTATCCTCTCTATTTCATTGCTTTTCTGTTTACTTTTTTCTTTTCTCACTGTCAACTTACATATTATTTCATCTCCAAAATTCAAATTCATCCAATAATAGCAAACTACTGCTAACAATAACTGTAGAGATGATAAGAGGACTGGGAATAGAATGAAATGGACATAAAGGAATTAAAGCCAACTGATTACTAGTACACTTCAAATAACTAATAGATTTCATTTGTCAGTTATTTGGAGGAGTAATGAATGACAAAAATGATAGCAACTATATAGTTATTGCTTGTAACGATGATAACATGCACGACGTGAATGCAAGGAAATGTTGAAATATATTTTTCCAGGTGTATCTGAATAGAAATACCACTCCTCGTTAAGTATTACTGTTATGTTTCATTGAAACATTATAGTTATCACAAATAACAATGATTAATTGCTATTTGAAAAAAGATTTGATTGAAAATTAAATTTAAAAACTAGGGATGGAAGAGAGAGAGAGAGAAAGGGAAGAAGTATTGCACGACAATTGTTATGCGCGTTAAAGTAATGATATGTTACATTTAAAAGAAAGGAAAGAGAAAAAGAGAGGGAAAGTTAGAGAGAAAGGAAATAAGTGATGTTATGAATGGAAAAGAAAGCAATACACACCACAGAAAGATCGATTTTGCCTCTAGAGAAAATAAATAATAATGAAAGCGAAAGAAAAAAAAATAAAATTAATCCATGCTTTTCGTTCCTTAACTTTCAAATTTAAATTATCATGATAAGATACGGATAAGATATGATTACATACCTTTTCGGTATGACCAAAATCAACACTTCCACGTAGTGAAAGGTTTCTCAGGCGATCGGTATTGGAAATCCCGCGGGGAATTGCTCGATTACTGAGAAATTTTCTTGCTGCCATATTATTGATGTCTTCTGAACAAAATTAAAATTAAAAAAAATGAAAAAAAAACAAAAACAACGATAGTCAATGTAAGATCGATCGTACATGCAATTGTATGATCTTAATCTCTATGTTTAATAAACGTTGTATTCAATTGAAGTTTCATCTCATATTTCCCTATTTTTCAGTCATTTCTTCATCTCTTCAAGTTTACTTTCAATAAAATTTACAAAATCAAATGATATCCTGAATTTTGCTAAAAAATCTCAAATAAAAAAGTAAAATTAATGAACTTTACTTATCTTATTTTCTGAATTGAATGAATAAATTAATGAGACGTAAAATATGGAAAAGCGTGAAATACTGGTTGAATAAATCCAACTTATCATAAGTCCGTCTTATCACAAGCATATCACCACAATAACTCAAATTAACTTAAAACAATTCAAATATACTGGAGTTATTTTAAGTTAATTCGGATTGATGTAGCAACAGCAAAGAAGGGAGCATACTGATAGCACTGTAACTAAGGAATGATCACAACTTTGGATGAATGGATGGATAAGAAGCAACCATTATGCATATTTGTCCTTTTGACCTTTGAACTATGCTAAAAGGAGAGTTCTGGAAATATTTTTGCTCTCTTCGTCTTGCTAAAACATGATATTCATCCACATTGAAAAGGTCAGTTGATCTCAGGGAGGATCATCAACTATCATCATACCAAATGCATTAGGTTTTTAAGATTAAACGATAGAGTGCTAGCTAGCTAAGCTAAAAGATGTCGAATATAAATAATCAATCTATAGGTATAATGTTAATTCCATCACTTGATAAAGGCTTAATATAATTACTCGAATTTGACAGATTCATTTATTTTCCAAGTCTTTCAGCTTAGTCTATCAGCAGATTGTTTTGTTAATTTGCATTATAGCTTTTCAGTAGCAAGTTACTTACAATTAAAGTAAAACCAAATTACTCAATTAACTTTTATTTACTTAATTTGCTTTCTCTGTTTCCCATTAAGTATATTTAATAAGCGAAAGCAATTTGTTGATGAAAACTTTCTTAATGACGAAAAGGTCAAGAAACCTATTTGATTTATTAAGTAAATCAACAAATGAAAAATAAAGATAAAGAAATGAAATTATCTGTATATTAAAGACAATAGAATACAGAAGCAATTATCAGCTTAACGATTTTATATATATTAGCCAAACGGAATAAAGGATGGAAGAAGAGAGCACGTAATCATTCAATTCTAAAAATAGTTTATTAGGCAAATTAATAAAAATATGATTTAATTCTCTCATTTCTACTTTTTTGTTGTTCTTTACAGAAGAAAGTAATGAAGAAAGAAAGGAAGACAAGAAAAATTTACATAAAATTGAATAATAATTTATACATCATCGATCATTTTCGACAAATAAAATTGATCGTTAACTTTAACAAACAGTCAACGTTATTATTCTTCTAGTCTAAATGATATTCATAATTGATGATTCTGAAGAATCATACATAACAAGAAACTTGGCTACATTAATCAACTTACAACATTTTATTTTACTTTTATCTATAACTTATAGCTAGCAATCTGATAATTTTAATATATATTCCATTTCACATTTCGTGAAAATTTAATTTGTTATCATTGGAAGATCTCATTGACAGTTCTACTAATTTTTTCTAATTAAATATTGATTTACATAAAATATAATAACCTACAAGGTAACATACAACAACATTGATCAGATCAGATAAAATCAAGTAGTGAGAAAAAAGGAGGGGAAAAAAATGGTTGAATGAGTCTCGCTCTCTCTAGTAGTAATTCCTACTTTTCGGCTAGCTAACATTCAGCTGGGCCTTAGCATCCATCTTTTCAAACATTCCATTCATTACACTTTAGATCAATAAATAAAATGGCACTGCAATACCACAGCCTCTTCTCTCCTCAGAGGGTTGGAATGTCTGATGAGAAATGCTTAAACGACAAGCCTATCTTCTATCCAATTTTTTTCCTCTCAATAAAATTAATTTCCAAACTTCCACTTTTCGTTTTCCGTCACGCAAATTCACTTTTGTTTATTTATGATCGTTATATGATGCAATGAATACGTCAAATGAGATCATTGTTAAAATTTAACAACTATTCACAGCTTGAAATTCTACGCTTAAAATTGTTGCATTGTGCAAATTGAAATGAATATTAGCTTATGGGCAACTCAAGCAGGAATTAAAGATTTTATGAATATTTAATGATTACCTATGCCATTCTCGAAGTAAATTAATAGGAAGGAGGGAAAAAGCGAAATATACTAAATTTTAAGAGATTTTAATTTAAGAAGTAAAAAATTGAAATTAATAACAAACATTGCCTAGCAAAATTTACATTTGAATGAGAAGAAATCAACGAATTGGGAGAAAGAGAGAATATAAGGAATGTTAAATCTTGACAAAAAAATTACTGAGAGATCTTTTTGTTCAAATCTGAAAATTACCAAATTTCTTCATTTAACTGAAATGTTAGTGGAAAATGCGATGGTAAATTTTTCAAAAATTTTAAGGAAAAGTCCAAAAGTACGATTGTCCAATGTATTTTTCTATATTTAAAAATTTGTCAAGTTTATCAAATCAATAAAACGTACTAATTTAGAATTGAATGATAATTAATGAATGACAGTACGTTAAGAAGGAAAGTAAAGAAAGATTATTTAGCTTAATTGTTACTGTTCTAATATGTGTTATCATTTCTAATTGATATTTAGAATGATAAAAATAACTTTTTCTTTGCATTCTGAATTGAATACACCTATATGGATCATGCAAATTTATTTGAAAACATTGTCAATATCATTACAAAACAATATTTTAGTAATCTTTGACTCACAGATTACTAAAATATTTGTTTAATTATTGATTTCTGTATTCAAAAAGAAGAAAGCAAATTAATAAAATTCATAAAAATGATAAAAATGACAAAAGAAACGAGATTTTTTTTTACTATTAAAATAACTATTTCCTTCAAAATATCATCATTGTCAAATTCTATAAAAATTCATTAAAATAATAGAATTCATTAGGAGTGAAAAAACAATCATCGCATAATCACTATCTTTCTATTCCAAAAATTTTTTAATATTTTAATTTTATAAATTCCATGAACATTTAAATGTTCATTGTTAAGAATGAATGAATTGCTATATGCAATTTTCAAATTTTAAGAAATTTTTAAATTCATCGAAATGGTGCAAATGGGAAATTTTTGAAATGAAAAACAGAATTGCATTAACAGATATGAAGAAATGATTTATGGAAATGATATAAATACTATAGTAATTTACTTAGTGAGAATTGATTTTCGTCAGTTAACTTCTTAATTAATTACATTCTAAATTAACAGATCAAATTACATTTACTAGTAATCGAAAGAATTTTTTTAATTAATATTACGACATTCTGTTTTTAAAAGCAAATAGCTTAATGTTTGATCAAAATTCGTTAAAACTATCGCTTTTTCTTATAACTCTGATTTTTCTTATAACTCTGACTTATAACTCACTATCGCTTTTTCTTATAACTCTGATTTTTCTTATAACTCTGACTTATAACTCACTATCGCTTTTTCTTATAACTCTGACTTATAACTCACTATCGCTTTTTCTTATAACTCTGATTAAAATACTGATGAAATAACTTCCGATATATCACATATAGATATACACAAACACACACACATAAAAAATATTCAAGCTTACATCAAAGAGAATTTCATCGATCAATGATTAATAAGCAGCTGTTAGCTTTTGCTCATGCAAACATCCGTTGAAAACTTTACAACAAACTGAGGTTTATTTCTTCGTTTTTACTCCTAAGTTTGTATTTTTTTCGTATAGCTATCGTAAGTTTAAATCTAAAAATTTCATTATATTTTCACTAAGAAAAAATGAAATTAAAGCTAAAAAAAAGAGAAAAGAAAGTTTTTTCAATTTTCACTTCTTTCAATTTACTTACGAGTAAGTTTAAATTGAAAAATGAATCATTTTAATTATTCCAATTAATTAATTCTACATTATCACAGCAAGTAAAATTCCTTAAAAAGCAAAAAGATCCATTTTTATGCTTGAAATGAATTACTTAGTTAAATTGTCTAGCAAATATATATTTTCTCTCGGCATTATGCCATTAATAATTAATTAATGTTGAAATAATTGAGTCCAATAGAATTTAAGTTGATAAGGGATGAGTTGCACTTAATGATATCAACACTTATATAAAGAAGTTTGATTTTTTTCCACTTCGAACTCTTTCAGATCTTCAGATACAATGAAATGCTTTTCTTCCACGTTGATTCAGATTCCATTTAAACACCCATGGATTGAACGAAAGATTTTTCAAATTTCTTTATTACTCTTCTACTGATAAATCATCAATTTCAAATATCTAGGCTTAAAATGGTTCAAATCTTTTAACTGAATCTTACATTACGATTGTTTTTAAGAAAAAGAAAAATTTGTTAAATGTAATTTAATACTTAATTATTAAATTACATAAAACTCTCCGTTAATATAAAAGCTTTAACAATTTTTTTCTTCATAAAAACAACTTTTCAGATTTCAAAACTTTTCTTTTTTCACTTTGGAAATAAAAAACATTGAGATAACTTGGCTATCAGTCACTGTCAAATTCAATCACAATTTGTTTCTTTTCTGTAGTTTTGCATTTTTCCTATTTTCATTTTTGATTCTCTTAGAAATAACTTCCTTTTAGTTTTTCCCAGTATAATTAAATTTTCGTTTCTTCTTTTTTTGCTTACAAATTTTTTAAATATAAAATTCCTTTTTTTATAAAATTTCCCTTACCTAAAAAAAAAAGATAAACGTGAATTCTTGAACTTTCATCTTCCTTTTCAAAAGTTTTCTCTTCCTATTTCCGCCAAAAATTGGAATTGATTTAAACTATAGCATTACATCTCTCATTCTGTTTACTAAATCACTGAATGAAAACAGATATTCTTGAGAAAATTTTTTCAAAATTTCTCTTGGCTATTTCAGAACGAAAAAAAAGGATAATAAAAAAAAAAGTACAACATATTGATCGAGCATTTTATTTAGGTTACTTTTTTCACAACAAATTAAAATCTTGCTGCTTGCTATATCGTATTATTTCATTCTATTTTCATCTTTCTTCTAAACTTCAAGATACCTTATTAACAATTAATAAGTATATAAAAATAAAAAACTTTTCCTTACTTTTTTAAATTGACGATGATTGCAAAAAAATTTTTTATAAAACGTATCTTCAAAAGCTGTACAAAAAAAAGAAAAACAATGGTAGAGTAAAGGAAAATCATAATAGCTTCCTATCCAATCACGAAAGTATTGAGAGGAATGAACTCTATTCAGGATGATTTTATAAAATATCTCATCTCTCGGATTAGTGGAGTAAAAGTTAACCTAAAATCAAATAATATATAATTCCCTGAAGTTATAGCGAGAAATGAATAAATAAAATTAAATAAATAAATTTTTGTATAGGTGCTAATGAACTAATAATCCCTAAAATGTTTACTTCATGCTATGAGATATACTGTGAGAAAAGATAACTTTCACTTAACAAACATTTTTGAAATACTTTTCAGACATACTGCAATATCACAATTGAAATGCATTAGTTTCAACTATTGCATAACATTAATTTAAAAAGATATTCATTGTTCAACCGAAATTAAATGTGACATATATTTTGCACTTGTGGAAATTGGATTTTTCTGATTGTTTCTAGATACTAATTCGATTTTTCATAGAAAAACATAAAACGAAACGATAAATTCAATAAGGCGAGAAACAATGAATGACATGATTTGACGCCATTCTTAGCATATTGTCAGAAATACCATTAATAGATGACATAAGTTTAACAAAATCCTATTCGTTAATCCTATTAGCTTACTTTGAAATAAATTGCAAAAACAAATCAAACAATTCTCAAAATTTCTTGAAATCTTGAGAAAATTTAAAATCATGACAAAATCAACAATAACAATAATGACAAGAGGAATTAAACAAGATAGGTAAATTCCATTACATTTGTCGATATTTTCCTCTTAATCCATAAAATGCAAAGAGGACTAAAATAAATTCACTAACTGCAGCCACTTACAAAATTACTTTCTGCTTTCATGTCTTTTTTTCTTGCTCTCTTCGCTTTCAGTCGCAGCGCCCTTGTTTGTCTCAAGACTTCTGACACTACTTCAGCTGCAGGTATCTTGTTGAAATTCACTTCGAGAAGCACATAAAATCCTGGAAAATAATTGATGCAAATATTTTCCAAAGACGAAATGAACCGATACTGTTATTGCAATAAGCTCTTGCCAATATAAAAGTTACGAAATGATTTAAAAATTCTTTAGGAAATCATTAACTGCTTAAACGAACCAGTTCGAAACAATTTTTTGCAAGATACCGGTATGAAGCCCAATGATGCTAATTCCTTGAAAAATATACTGTGTACGTCATTGATTGCATATTGTAAAGCTTCTTCGCTAGACAAATGTTCAATTTCTAGACGTGGTACCTCAACTCGACCACAGCTTAATTTTCCAACCTAGAAGATGAAACTGAACTTTGCTTCATAAATATAGAGGAAAAATTCTGGACAAAACAGAGATTAATCACATTAAAAAATTGACAGATGGAATAAACCAAGCTATTTCATCTGATTATCTTGATGCCTTAGAACTGGAAGAAAATCTATAGTTTTTTTTTCTTTTTTTTACGACACATATTTATGATTCAAAAGGTTAAATCAAAAAAGATATCCCAATCTAACGAGATTTCTAAAAACCCAATAATTTTTCCTCTTTCACAAACAAAATACAGACTAAATAGGACAGCTAATGTTTAGAATTAAAAATATCCATCTACAGCCCGATAACATAATTACATCATGTTATCAGAAATAATTCGAAACATTAATGAACTAATGAAAAATCAAGATATAAAAAAAATATTACATTAATCATGAAGTCAATATTAGCATCAGAATCTACTTGAGGCCAAGGTTGTTCGTTGATTTCTTTATCCATCCGTACTGCATGGCTATTGAATGCGGGAACCGAACACAACGCAGCCCAATATTCAGCAGCCAAATGAGGTGTGAATAACTTAAATAAAATTCCATAACGCAATATTCCAAAGTGCTTTAAGTGAATTCATATTTGTAAAATAACAGAATGAACAGAAGTTTCACTGAAAGAAACAAGAAATACTGTATCTAATTTGAAGTCGTTTAAATAAGCTAGTGTTTCAAAACTGCCGTGTGTAAGAGTCATTATAAGCTTGCAGAAAAACGATAACTAATCGATTACTATAATGAATTTTCATCCCTATCCCAAAAACATGACAGTAATGTAGAAAAGATATTTCAATAACATTAATAATATAATTCTTGATGGATTGCTAAAAGACCGAAAATCAAATTCTCTAACCTGCAACATTATTACAAGTGCACGAACACATCGTTCAAGCTGTTCGCTACGACGATATGTTACAGCCGGAGTTTTCTAAATTAAATCAAACTTGATATTTCAAAGCAAAGCAATCTAAATTTGCATACAGGTTAATCGTTCTGAAAGCAGTATGAGAATTTATATATCAAGAATTCTCACCTTTAAAAGCCTGACGAAAGATTGCAAATGATCTATTGCACTGTTATGCAAATGTAAGACTTCTATAACCATAGAGATCTAAAAAATAGTTATCATTAGAAACAGAAAGTATATCCTTGAAAAACGCTCTTTAAACTTCTTTTTTACTTTCTAAAATAAGTGTTTGAAAAAAATTGTCAACTTTGATATGTATTTATCTATTGTGTAAAAAGAAAAATAGGTATATACTTACATTACGAACATAAAAATTATAAATAGTGCGATATTTTTTTTCTTCTTCAATGTTTAACGGTTCAGGTGAAGTTGAAGTTGCACATGCATGTTGTTCTACATAGAAGCTAACGACATCCGACGTTCGTTCCATAAATTTGAAAAGGCCTTTTAATTCTGAAATGATATTAAGAAAAAGTAAAAACAGTGGCAATATGCGATTTAATTAAGTACAATAAACATATGACATAATACAAAGCAATCTATTTTTATAATTCAATAATTAGCTAATGTTTTACATTTTATCCCAAAATGCTATGTACACTTTTATGTCTTCCCGCATTATTTCAATACGTACTTCAGATTTATATGAAGTTGAAACAAAACAAAGACATACCTGTATCTCCCCAATTAATAGGTTCTCTCGGTGCAGCTTCATTCAACAACTGTAAACGAGTTAGATCGATTCCTTTCAATTTCAATACGCTTAATGGATCAATGCCGTTATGTTTTGACTTCGACATCTTTTCAAACTGCGTAACTATTGCACATCCATCCTTTTTTACGATAAAACCATTTCCTGCATAATTATATGATCAATTTATCTTCATCACATAACTACGAAGAAGTCGAAAAATAGCTATGCACACTGAGCTACTGATGCCTTCAGTGAGTACACAATTAATCTAATTACCAGCAATTGCATTATTAAATGTTCATAAAATAATCATTAAGGCGATTTAATTATTCGCAAGATCTACTTCATCAATCTTTAATTTTATGTGATGTTGAGCTTTTAACATTATTAATGAGATATCCAATTGAGAATCCCCAAAAGCATTGAGTACCAAGACTGTCAATATCAAATTTAACTGTAAAATAATTCCAAATGTTCAAGATTTCCTTGCCTGTCTGCACAACATCATCTTCCTCAACATACTTTCCGCTATCGCTTCTTTTAAAACTACGACCACACACAATTCCTTGCGGCAACAGTCTATCAAAGGGTTCCAGCACAGGTGATACTCCAATATCGTACAAGAAATAGGATATGAATCGAGCAAAAAATAAATGTAACGCAGCTGCAATCATCTATGTATATATGCAAATAATTATGCATAACGTGATTCAGATACTTGATAAATAATAGATAACACATCTGAGAATAAATCGATAATTTAAATTGTGAGGGATTTTCGACGTATCAAACTTTTTAAAAAATAAAAAGAAATTAGTAAAATCCAATATAAAATTTACCATGTTCTATTCCGCCAACATAAATATCAACTGGCATATCTACAAATTTTTTTTTTGAAATCAACTCCATATTGTTCTCGGGATCGAGAAATCTGCAAAATCCTCCAATAATTTATCCTCCCAATGATCTCAGAATAAGTCCCAATCGATCAAGTTTTTAAACAAACCTTAAGTAATACCAACTGGAATCGAAAAATGTATCTAAAGTATCCTTTTCCCAATATCCAAATCCATCCGGTAATCTGAAAATGGATAATATCTGCTACATCAATATTCATAAATGTCCCATAATTTAATTTAAAATTTCCTGTTATATAAATCTGTTTGATATGAGATTAATTAAAAAATGATAGATCGAAATATAAAAAGACAATCCTGAAACAGTAACTTCATAAAACGATACAAGAGATTTGAACTCAAAAATTAACCTTTGACATGGAATTTTCTCGTCATACTTACATTGAGCAGCAATGACAGGTAACTGATCATCAGTGACAGCAACAGCATATCGATCATCAGCACCAAGTAATACCGGTATTGGAGTACCCCACTTCCGCTGTCTTGAAACAACCCAGTCGAGTAATCTTTCACTTGTTTCATAACCACCGTAACCACTACACTTAAACGAAAATTCTTGTAAAAAAACAGTTAAAATTAAACATTTGTTTAAAATTTTAAAAATAACTAAAATACTTTTCGATTCATCAGTGCAATAATAACAATATTTTAATAGAAAATGATATAATTTGATGTTTTCGATTAAAAGTAATGTTCTTTCAGTGCCGTAAACATTTTTCTTTCTCAACAAATTTAGATGTCGGAGCAACCGATCAACCTGTGCTATGAAAGTGAAAATTATATATATATATATAAATTTAATGAAATATTGCCAAATAAAACAAACTTCGGCAATTTGAATTACGTCGTTATTAGTGAGAGTGATTTCAGATTTTTCTGTTGAGAATCCGAAACTTTCTAGTATCTTTTTATCAAATTCCTCTACATCACATGGAAGTCTTGCATTCAAGATGAATCCATTACCAATTTTAGCAACATTTTCATTCATATAAATGATATGCATATCTTTCCCCGTTATAATGTTTAATGCAGTCACATTTAAAACACCTGAAAATCATGTAACAGTTGCATATACATATGTATATATACAGGAATAATTTAAAAAGTTAATAAGCAATATCCACGAATTGTAAATCTTGTTTTCATCAAACATTAAATAAGAAACGGAATCTTCTAAAGATCTAAAAAATAAAATTCAAAATTCATCAATTGTTCATATGAAACACTAGCAATCATAATTTTACTTTTACTTCAGTTTCACCAATTATTTAACCTATTTCTTTATTTTCATCAGCTAAGCTGAAGAGTGGATGACCAGACTGAATGAAAATAACACTAGCAGCAGCTATGCGGTGTGGCTCTCGTATTCGAAGGTCAAAATTTTCGTCCAGCAATGTGCCATTTTTCTCCTTAAAAACTTCAATACTTGTTAAGTCATTTAGTAATCATGTACTTTGCTTTCAAAATAAAAATCAATCGTATTTTTTTGAAGCACATAATCAACAAATCCTAAACCGAAATATAAAGAATAGTACCAACCATCAGTTCAGATATTTCAATAAGTTAAGCTAAAGATATTTGTCGTTTACCAAAATAGCGGAAGACTCGTTATATTCAAAATCACCCTTGAAAACTGAGAGAATGTAACTAAAAAATTTAATTCTTATTAATGGTACATTAATTTTAATTTTAAGGTACCATTAATAAGAACTAACATTATTTTAATGTACCTTTAAAGGCAGTAGAAATCGCCAAACATTACATTTTCCAATCCAATTAGCTTGTATAGCTGCTACTTCTTTCCAATGCGCTAATTTCTCAAGTCCATCGTACATGCGCTGAAAAGCCGAAAATTGATTGACTAAACTAAAACAAACAGAGGAAAATTTCTATATACAAATATACAAATACTACAATGGACAACTTTCGCATATTTTGGTGTTTCAATTATCCAATGCTTCATTTTACGCTTTTCAGCAATGGCACCAGAACGCCATGAACGTCCCTGCTCATTAATTTGCTCTGCAGCGAGAACGGTACAGTCGATCGGATCCCAGTGCACCTGAAATCTTCGCGAAACCTTGAACTAGATAAAAAAAAGATTATTGGTAAATAAAGATGACAGAAGCTGCGACTTTAAAAATTATCATGACCCGCAAAAAAAACCTCTGCTAAAGTTCGTCGAACTAAATCACGTTCAAAGAGTCGACAGAAAATCCATTGAGTCCAGCGATAATAATCCGGCGAGCATGTTGAAATTTCCTGAACGAAACTTTCCACTCACAATATTTCCGAGATGAAGATTCGACATTATTAAAAATTATCACAACTTAATGCCTAATTATCGATGTTATTGAGATGAGACTGATTATACAATTCCATTTATAGCTTCACTTAAAAAGTAAAGCAAGTTCGAAGTTAAGAAAGAGAAAGAAATATTTATATAAGATGGAACTTATCATTTTTCGAACTATGTCCATATCTTTTATCAAATCGTGATAAGCTTTAAATTCTATAAAGGAAGAAATTAATTTCTCAGCAGAAATATATTACCAATAAAGCTTACTCTATTCCAATCAAATATAATGCCTGTACTCAATAACTGGTGACGCATTACATCAATATTCCTGAAACAGTGCAGTGAAATCCCCAAACATTTCATTCACAATAAAAAGTTTGATAATAAACTCATCGAATAGACTAAAATAGTTACAAATATCTTCAATGAAGGACTAAACTTGAAAACAATACTTTTCTGTCCATTCCGCTGGATCAACACCCACTTCTCGAGCAGCATTTTCTGCAGGTAAACCAAAGGCATCCCAGCCAATTGGATGAATAACATTGTAACCATTCAATCTAAATTTAACTTTCTTTTATAAAGTTGGATAATATTCAAGTAATCATCTGTTCACGTCGAGTAATACGGATAATCTCCACTTGAAAAGATGAAATGGTAGATTAGATCTGTCTCATATTCTATTTCCAAACTATTACTATTATTGTTAGATATAACAAAATTTGAGGTTACCTGTAATAACGAGAAAGTGTATCTGATATCGTATATACCCGCATATGTCCCATATGTAGTTTTCCTGATGGGTACGGATACATCGAAAGGATGTATTTTTTTGGTCGTAAAGGCTGAAAAATTGCCATGGACAAGAATAATATTTAATGAGATACTTTTTCAAAAATTGAGTTTTTACTTAAGAAAAAAATAACAAACATGAACATTTGGTGCCGTTTGTGAAATCTCTTTCCAATACTGCTCCAGATCAAACAATTTCGTTGATATACCATATTCCTCAAACGATTTGACAACTGAATAAGTTTAAAGGGAAAGCTTCAAACTACTTACACCATTCCCGTTTAATAATGCTCGCTCATAGCAAAAACAAAATAAATTTTATTAAAATATTTTAATCAAATTCCTAAAAACTTCATTTATTTTGAGCCAAATCAATCAAAATATTTAAACATTTCAAAGTGTATACCTTCCTTGGCCATACCAACATTGGTTTCTTTTTATGCGAAGCACAGGCCTCTGAGCAAAACATAGCCAAACGATGCTTAGTTCTCGGTAATAAAAATGATTTCATTTGGAAGAAATACTGTCTTCCAGTCATCAATAAATATGAGAGATAACAAATAAAGACAATAAAGATGAAAGCAGTATCAATCAAATCTAAAATTGGTTGATTCGTTAAAACTAATCAAACTGTAACCAAGCGAAGAAGCCAGCAGAAATTATGAATTTACTCTCCACGCAAAACCTGGAAGAACATTCGAATCTCGACGACGGAATATCACAGTGCAAATTGCGGATAGAACAGAAAGAGTTAATTAACTTTTTCAACTGAATTTGCCTAAATCTATTTTTGTCCTCAACTGCTAGAACAGCAAGTGAAATTTTATTCAAGAAATAATGCGAAGACTTGATGCCAATTGGAAGATTCAAAAATGTAAAAATATGTTCGGAAGTGGTTATTTTTTTTGACTGTAAGCAAGGATAATATGCAGTCACAAGTAATCTTTATTTATAAATATATATCACTTCATACAAAAACATTGTAATACAACAAAACGAAATCTTTATATGGAAAATGCTGAAATCGTCAATTTCAAAATTTTCCCTGATCTCATGTTACATATAAATTTTAAATCCCCGAAAAATTTCTTTTCTTTCTCATACTATATGAATCAGAACGAAGCAGAGCAACAGATTCAAGCACAATTCTTCAAATTTAAGATAATTAATATGTAACTAAATGTTTATGAAACAAACAACTTCCATTATGTAAATAACAGAAATTTAAAAAAAAAGATTGAACAAGATTACCATGCAGAAGGGAAATTTTCTAATGAATTTATCACATATAATAATAATTTTGTTACCTATTTATTCCTTAGTTATAAGAAAGAACTTATGTGAATAGTCAATGGATTAACAGGCATCTATCTCTTATCGCTGCAAAATAAAAAAAATAAATATAAATAAATATAAAAACAAATATATGATTAATAATTGAAGCAAGTATGTTACTTCATGAACTTGAAAAATAGTACCGCCAAAAAATAACAATGAACAACAAAGATATGAAAATACTGAAGTGATGAACTATAGAAAAATGAGAAACTGTAAAACTGTAATGAATAAAAAACGAGCACTGTATTCCAATAAATAAAAAAAAGCATAATCTTGGATGGAACAAATGACAGACATAGGATCCGGTATTATCAATGACAATAAAATATTTTTAGAATCAATTCTTTCTAACAGCCTCTATATTATTTGATCAAATTCTCATTTAATTACTTGAGCTTGATTACTATAGGTAAGATTCCATTTCCAATACTCAATAGCAACTACTCAAGTGATTCAAGATTTTGACAGAAGTATCGACCTTCGCTAGAATGGAACTTATAGCCGCCACCTCGGTTCCATATAAAAACTTTCAAAGAAATTCAAAAGGGAAAAAAAGAGAAACAAGAAATAATAAAAATCTTCAAAACTTGAAACAGCTATACAAACAAGCCTGTCAAAAGCAAAACGTTATACACTAGTCTTTCCGCAGAAATTTACTTATGAAAAAGTAATTAATTTAAACTGAATTATTAAGTGATCAGTAATAATACCTTTCTAAACACCTTATTCCTTCTACCTCCTTTGACAAGCTCAATTGAAATAAATTACTTTTTGCAGTAAAACAAAATTAATACTGCGAATCCTCAAGTTATGTTATGGAGATCACTTGAATCCTACATCCACTTACTATTATTTAAAGAATTATAACGAATAACGAATTTTACATTAAATTTACAAAACATATTTTCTCAGAATATATAAAAACTTGATATAACATTTTATATCAAGTTTTTATATATTCTGAGATATAACATTCTAATGTTTCAGTGATTAGCCCTCGTTATTACACAGAACAGAGTTCAGTCTTGTTTCTGTTATAGATACAACAAATTTCTGTTGATCGAATAACTTCCATTCTCTAGTGCCATCATAAATGCAACTTATTTTATAATATTACTTGAACTGTATATTCATCTGTAGAACAATATCATTACTCCATACATCCCTTAATGAAATAAAAGCATTATTTGCATCCTTCATGTTTCAAAAATGCATTAATGAATAAGCGAAACGTTTAATATCAATACTAATATTAAGATAGAAAGACTTTAAAGGAGAAATGAAATTAATATGAGATCATCTATACGAAGTAACAAAATCATTGAATTTCCCAATGTGGGGCAAAAAATATTAACTTGGCATATGCCACTCCCGCGGTTTTTCAGAATCATTATGTAGAACAACGGAGTCTACTTCACCATCGGATGAAGAATCAGAATCCATATCTTTCCATAGAAAAGAAACACTTTCGTCACTAATCGAGGCTATAAAAACAACTAGTTTATTATAGTAAGTCTACCAGTGATATTAACCAAAGTTCGAATACGGAAAATTTGATAATTCTTTCTGCCATTTTTCAGAAATTTAATAATGTAAAATTGGTATGCACCGATCTTATAACTTGAACTAATATTATTTTTTCCAGATAATACCAAAGTATTGCGGGATAATAGATTTGGAGATTACTCTAATACCAAAATTGTGGTACTCCATCCAATATAAGCCAGTAATGCTCACCAGTGCAGAAGCACAACGTTTTGCTTGCCATTTTTCAATTTGAATTAAATACAAACATGATAGATCCACTTGTTCTGTCGCTTCTATTACTTCATCAGCCATTTTCGATCCAAAAAGAAAATACACTTAGTAAACTGCACTAAATTATTTTGATTTGAGATTGGGCATTTGACCGAACATTCATGCTTCCGTAGCTTTAAACCTTACCTTCTTTAATTTTTTTATTTATAATACAATTCGTAGCCATCAAAATTTCAAAATTTCTTCCTATTGTATCTAGCATACTGCTTCGACTTAATTCTATGTAACACATTAATCACACTGATTGTGATTAAGCAAAATGCTTTTTTTTAATAAAAATTAAAACGAAGTCTCAAAAAGAATGAATGGGAGAAAAGCGCTACTGACATTTCTCTGATAGAATGCAAGACTGTAGGCACCCCTGTGCAATGTCCAACAGTTTTAGACCCAGCGAACTGTGGTATCGAGATAACTGTTCTGAACGTCAAGACAATTAATAATTAATAAATGCAAGAATTTTGGTACATCCAGGCAGATAAAGTCCAAACTGTGTGTATGGGAAACAAATGTTTTCAATGTCAAAATTGGTGAAAGGAGGGATAAATCTTAATTATATCAGAAAATTAAATCATGAGTCGATATTATTACATATAATTCCATTGATATAACCAACGCTCGATTTATTTCCAATAGTATTTTATTTTTTGAGAGAAAATCAGTGACGACCAGTACTTTTTAATGAAGCCGAATACATAGCAAATTTTTCTCGTTTACATCCTAACATGTATTTATGGAGAGGTATAAGCTGACCTACCAGAATATTGACAGTAAATGACGAGATACTATAATCCGTTTATAACCGTACAAAACAGTTCACAGCAAACCTTGTGCTCCTTTGTGGTTTCACCCCATGATATTTCGAAGGCGGTCTCTGTTCATACCTCTGAACCATATCTGGAGAGACTATTGCCTGACGTCGCCTGATCATGCGTACATTACTATATGTAAAAATTGCACTCACAGATTCTTCTTTACCGAGCTGAAAAATAAACAAGCAACAAAATTCGGTAAAGGAAATATGTGAAAGTGGGAATTGGAAAAGAAACACTGCTTCTAAAACAAAATCTTAACAACTGAAATTTAATATGAATTTCGGCATAAACAAATTCATGCAAAACACAAATGTTGTTCGAATTTTACAAGGAAACGATTAAGTATCAATCTTCCGAAAGATGTTAGCTTCCTCACCATTCAATTGAGTCCATAAAGTGCCTGATTATCGTCGGCTACAATACTGCGGAGTTTCCTTGGCTTGTTTGAAACTTCTGGAACATACGTCTTACCATGACTCCATAAAACTAAACTTCCGTGAAAAGTGCCTCGATTCAGTTTTGTGGGATGAACTATCGCAGAAATTTATGAAAACAGTACCTTCGGTTGTATGAAAAGTCGAGATGCCGATAAGGGCACAACCGATGCACCAGATATACTGCGACGAGTTATAGTCTGACGCTGTTCTACACCTTTGTCGAAATCGCATTCTTCTGTTTCCTACAAAATCAATACGTAAAACTTGTGTTGAATGTTTTAATTGTTTTATATGATTTATATATATATAAATAAGATATTTGAAAAGAAAGTACCTCACAAATTCCAAGCAGATGTGGTGATGAACCTAACTTTCGTAATCCACTAGATCCAGTAAATGGAATCTTCAATCGACCAACTGCTAAATTATCTATCGAAATGCATTCAAAAGAAAAAAATAGCATACATGAAAATTACAAATTAAGAATTCAACTGTTTTTACAAACCACTTAAGTAGTAACTTGAGATCACGTAAAACAGTAACTAAGTGAAATTTTAGCATACCAGGACTTGTACGACCACTTGAACTTGGTGGGCTAGAGCTTCGACTGCTCAGGCGACTATCCGGTGAAACTGTTCGCCTTTTACCTTCCGCGATATTCAAACGAGATAATTCCAGCAAGCCCTGTATATCCTGAGGTGATATTCGTCCATGTGAACTGGCATTGGAAGGAAATATTGACGTAGAGGAAGATGAATGTCTAAAAATGCAAATTTATAAACGTTCCACGCGAATTCACGGACATCTTAATTAATGAAAGCTATGGAGAATGGAAAAATTCTATCACTAAGCACGTCACCGTAAAAGATATGAAAAATTCTAATGCAAAAGTGAAGGAAATTATTTAGTGAGTTTTTCCAATAATTAACTTCTTCGAGCTTCATTATAATTAATTCCCAATAAGAAGAGGAAAATTATCACTGTATATAATCACTAAGAAATAAAATGCGGAAGACATCAATATAAAAAACCTTGATGACTGCCTCGATGCACCACAGTGGTATGTGGACAATTCTTCCTCACTTTCTTCTTTCAAAATTGTACATGGCCGTCGAGAAACAGACGTGCCACTACGCCATGAATTGGATCGACTTCTATTTTTATAATCACTCCCTTCTTCACTTTTACCGACAGTTTCTCTATAAAATGAGCAACAGAATTATTTCGTTCCATTTATTTTCTAATAATGATAAGAAAAAAATTTTTAAATTGATTATACAGCTAAAAACTTTATCTTTTAATTTTAATTCCGAATAATTCAGAATTTAATCACACTAAAGTTTCACGGAAGCAAAAAAAAAAACCTTATTTCAGAACAATTTCTGAAGTCGGGTGGAAAGTCGCATAACGGCGGGCGCTCAACCTCATGTGCCTTTTTGGCGCGTTCCTCACGATAAGATGCCAGAACTCTTTCGGCAAGTAAATAATACGTGGCAGTAACGTAAGAAAAATCATCAGTCTCTAGCGACCTGCAAATTTTCACTAATAAATGTCATGATGCAAACCTCATAAAGTAAGAAAAGTGAATGATCCACAACCTTAAATAATGAGATATATCAAAATAAGCTGGAATTATTTAGGGTGAAATAAATATTCACCGAAGTATATTCTCTTCCGTATCAACACCACCCGCTACCATTTGATCAATGATTGTAGCATGTGCACTTTCGGGAAGCACATCTCGCCCAACCAAGGGTAATATTTGAGCTAGACCAAGATCTCCAGCTTTCACCCATGAATTGTTAATAATTTCGCTAAGCGCTGCACGCTTCTGGACATCTTTCACTAACATTCTTGATATGAGACTGCAATCCATCACTCTCGGTCATAAGTAAATGAAGGTTTCTTTAAAAAAAAATTGTTATTTCACTTTAACATATGCCCTAAAAGTCAAAACTCTAAATTTATGAGAGAAATATCAACAGCTAAATAACTTAAAAAAATAGTACAAACAAATTAACAGAAATGACATAAATGCAAAAGTATGATGATCGAAAAACTAGTTTTTAGTCGAAAATATAGGCAAAAACAATAGAGCAGGATAAAGTATAGATTAAATTTTTAATAAATTAGAATTTACTAGCGAGCATGTAGGGAAAGTGTATCTGGAAGACAGTAGTTGCAATCTAATATTTTCGTTAAAGTTTCTGAATCGTTTGCCTCCTGGAACGGTAGTCGTCCGCATAATAACATGTACAAAATAACGCCTAGTGACCATACATCTAAATTGATATCAACAGTGAAACATGGCCTCTCTTTACATTGCTTAATAATAATGAACAGAACTTGCTATTGGAAGTATCAACCGCAATTATTTTTCTCTTGTTGGTTTAAATGTCCAATTCTTAAATACTTCGTAACAGTTTTTATATCTTGTTGTTGTTCACTTGCCAATAATTAAATGCTATTCGAGAGCTCAAATAAGGTTATTACTGATAAAATAAGATCTAGTAAATTCTTCTAATTATTCCGTGTGACAAAAAAATTTATTGAGAAGTTTACCAACGGCTGGGGCGTCATAAGCATCTCCCAATAAGATTTCTGGAGCTGAATAAGCTAAACTGCCACACGCAGTTTCAAGTTGTTCGCCAGGAATGAATTTATTGCTGAACCCGAAATCCGTCAATTTAACCATGCCTAGGCGCTCGAAGAATACTACATTTTCAGGCTGTAATTACTTAATGATAATTTATTCGTCTTATTTACTATTACGCTATCAACCTGGAGGCGAGAAAACTAATCGAAATTAAAAATTTGCAAAAATAAAAAAAGTATTTACTTTTAAATCTCGATGAACCACATGCAGCTGATGACAGTAATCAATTGCTTTAATAATTTGGCAAAAATACTGCTGTGCTTCGCTTTCTGGACAGCCCTAAAAAAATTCCCGACCTTCATGCAAATAAATTAATTAACTTCAGCTGGTCCAGCAACAAAAACTGTTAAAACACATCGTTAAAGTATTTCAGAGACATCATACAGATATATTAAGAAGAATTTTGAGTACTAACCTTATCAGCGTTTTTTGTAATAAAATCATACATATCATAATCTCCTAATTCAAGGATTAAAAATAACTTCGTTTGTGTGTCTATAACTTCATATAAGCGAACTATATTTGGATGTTGCACCAGTTTCATGCAACGAACCTGCAAGCACATAAATGCACAAAAAAAAAATCCTGCTTTTTGAAAGCATACCATAACTTACTAAAATGAAACTTAATGTCATAAACTAATCAAAATTAAGTGATAACTTCGATAAGTACTGCAAATAATATGATGAAGTTTAAAAAAAGAAATATTTGAAAAAACATTCCTTTCTTCAAAAAAACTAAGAATGAATTAGATTACCTCTTTTATTAGATGAGATGTCATTGAGGAATCAAATTTTGTTTTATCAATCACTTTCACAGCTACCTAAAAAAGTGAGGATTTCATTCAGTTTAATTATTTCCCAACCTATTCGAGACATGCAAGTACAAACAAATATACAAAATGTAATGCCACGAAAAAAACAGCAATATTAATTTTATCATCTAAGAAGAATATCCATTGAATATTTTCAAGAATTAATAAAATGTAAAATAACCTTTTCACCGGTGAAAACATGACTTGCCAATTTGACTACAGCGAAATGGCCTTTGCCAATGGTTTTCTGTAGATCGTAAAGTCCAGCAATTCGAGCATCACTGATGCTCCGTGAAGGTTTCCCTTCTAACTGCGAGTTATCTGTCATCCTATTAATACTTCGTGGCAACACAACTGAAGATAAATACTTACCGATAAAACGATAAAACCAACAAATTTCATCTACTCGCTATTATATCAAAGAAACTTTATACAAAAATTTCAACTCGTCCACTTTTCACGCATCTTCATAATGCTAAAATACTAATTTCTCAAAAGTACTTTTCAACAAGGAAAAGTAGAACTTGTGCAGTATTCCAGTCGTATTGAATCGACACGAACGCGACTTACTTCCCCTCCTTCTTATTTTATAAATTATGTCCTTTTTTACTTTATGAATTATGTCCAAATTTAAAAGACCTTAAATGCCAGAAAGGTCCACCCATCTTATGTAATTCTTCACTAATTAACTTACTAATACTAAGAGCATCACGCGAAAAGTTTAGCGTCCTTTATTTACGTGGCCCATCAAATTCAACCATCATAATTTCAACCTTACCGTTTACTGAGTCGATTTCCCTACCAGTTCTAGCTATTGCGAGGAAATACGCAGCATGGTATATATCTGCTAGAAGCAGAAACGAGGATGAATTGGTTTTATTAATTACTTTGGTAATAATGAAAAAATAAAAAACTTTTTTTCAATTAACTGAAGTTTAAAGTTTATGTTTTGTGCATGGATGAGAATTCAAAGTTATGGCAATAAATTGGAAAATGAACGACTTTTTAATGACACAAAAACTGATTTTGATAAACTTCATTTTGCTCAGCAGACTAGATGGGATATACAATAAATTAGTAAAGCCATAATTTCATTACAAAAGAAAGTAAATGCTAGGATTCTCTTCCTCCAATCTAAGGAGAAACTTTAAGCAGTAAATACTTCATTTACTTTGAAGCTTGTCTGTAGTTTTCATTTTCCAGTTAGCATTAGATGTGCCAAAAAATTTAATGCTTCATCGAAATTAGAAATTTCGAAAGAGATGTGCAATGAAGAGTGTTATCCTATGTTTGAGATATAAAAAAGAAATCATCGGATATAATTATCTCTCATTCATTCATACCATTTTTCCCGTGTAAATTATTTCCAATAATATTTGTTTAAATAAGTAACACACGGTAATTTTGGACGAAAAAATTAAAAATTCAAATCATTAAATTTTTTCCTTTTGGAAAACTATTAAATATTTGAGGATTTTGGAAGATATAAGTAAATTTATGTAAAGACTTCAATGGAGATTTATGATATTTAAAATTTTTCATTTCAAATTTGCAAGCTTAGTCGTCGGGTCCGACAACACTTTTCTGTTTTCTACGTTACGAAAATGGCAGGAAAATGAGAGGTTTTCATTGTTCTGAAAGTTTTAAAAAATCCAAAAAACCAGATTTGCTTACAGATTTGTATTATTCCGGAAGCCTATAGCTATTTATTTTAGTCGAAACGTACAAAAATGAAAAATCGACAATACAAACCGGTGAACAAACCCAAAGGATAATATGAAACCTGATATATGCAAGACCTGAATATCACGGGAGCAACACAAAAATCATTACCTCCGGAAAGTAAGGTAAAATGTGAAAAAAAGCCCGGTCTCTAATACATATGAAAAAACAGGTTTCTCCTGCGTCATCCAATCCAATCCCCACGGCCGCCGTGAAATATGATAGCGCCGTACTGTTGAGACTTAGGTGGCCTTTCCGGTACTTAACGTTTGTTGAGTAATCCGAGAGCTACGAATTTAATTGTCACGAGCTTCTATAGATCACTTTCTATTGTCATGTTTGCATGTCGAACAGTGAAAGGTATATTGATGAGAACTACTGGAAGTTTGAATTTCAAATAAAGACGAGGAAAAATTGTATCAGTAGTTTCTGCCGTCATAATCTGTTATCTTTTATTGCATTTATTTTTCCTGGAATGTAGCTGAATTAATCATTTTTTCGAGGTAGTAAAGGTGAAAGATGGAAAATGGTGAGGCTTTACGTTTGGATTATAATCTGTCTCCTTTGCTCAGCAACGATTCCGAAACAAATTATTCTCATGTGCTATTTAAAGGTAAGTTAATATGCTGGTTTGAAAAATGTTTCATCGTTGATTTGGAGAAGAAAATAGAGTGTTGTATTGCTTTTCGAAGAAACTTCAGAAAACTTTATATTGCGGTTATGAATGGAGAGGTTTGAATTGAAGGAAATGTTTTGTTATCGACCATTGTGCTTTTTAATGTTTTCTTATTTCATTCTCAGATTATTCCAAAATCCCTACGTAACATTTGTCGTATTTTCCTCAGAAATTCATAATTTATTTCCATTGTATCAATTTTCTATTAATTTATTACATTCATAGTGATTAACAGGCAAAACTGTTGTTACGAATAAAATTAATTAAGATTATGTTTATTACAGAAATAGATGAAAGTTATGCACAAACACGCAGCGATCGTATCCGTGCTGCAATGTTTCCTGATTTATATTCTGATAAAACAAATGGTATGACATCATTGTCATACCGTTCAACAATTGTTGCGAAACTGACGGAGCCAAGCCAACTACTAACAACCGCCGTTGTGGAATTGCTGAGTCTTCAGGACGAAGCGGAATTGACGACAAAAGCAATTCCTGAACTTGTAAAATTACTTGCGGATAAAGATGAGGTAATTTACAGTTTTTTATAATTAAATCTTCCTAATTGTAAGAACAGAAGTTCCACTCAGTATAAACATATTTTGAACACTTATTGGAATCAATACGTCTTTGCCCAGTGGGAAAAATCCTATGTTTTGACCCTGAATGGAAAATATATTTTTACGTTCCTCTTGTGGAATTGTTTTCTCCGATAATGTGCAATAATATACTCTTTGATAATATGGATTAATTGAAGAAGTGTTAAGGATCAAATTAATAGAAGGATAGGAGTAGTTTAATGTTCACATCTCAAAGCGTTCATTATCCATTGTGCAGTCACAGGCAGAACACACACATAAATCAAATAACTGTGCGTTTTAATATCAAATAAATAATTTTCAGTAATGCAGAACTATAGTTTCTCTGAATAGATAGATTAATCATTGGATAAAACTACTGGAGTTATTCTGTAATATTTATTGTTCTAGAATGCTCACATTGGTTGTAACATTGCTGCACTCTGTGATTCCAATCATTTGATAAAGGATTTTTTATTTTAAACGCTGGATATTCAGAAACAAGTTCATAAAAAATCATGAAATTCTGTTATAGACAGTGATTATGCGAGCTGTTCATATGGTGCATATGTTATCGCGTGAAAGCAAATCTGTGAGTGCTATAGCTTCAAATCCAACTCTTATAAATGCTTTATGCGGTGTTACTCGGTACTCTTCATTGGTTTTTTGTTCAAATACTTTTGATATTTTTACCATTCAAAATGATTACTAATTTGCAAGAAATAATTTTAAAGCTCTTACTCTAATTTTTTGTTTTGAAATAGTTAGTTGGTTATTGGCAAAAAGATTTCAGATTGGAAAACGATGCTATACGAAGAGATGCATTGGGTGCTCTTTCACATATTTCGGAACATGCGGAAGGACGTATGCAAATATTTCGGTCTGGTGGTATTCCAGAGTTGGTTCGAATGCTTGGAATTCCATTGGATGCTGTTCGTCATTATGCGATCACAACGCTTCATAACTTGCTTCTTTTCATGGATTATGCAAAAGAGGTTAGTTGCTCTGTCTTAACTTTTATTTTTATAGTTCATTTCGAAGAGTCTTACGCATTTTCTCTTCGAATTCATTTACAGGAAACGAGGGTATGTGGGGGTCTAGAAGCAATGACGCCGCTTCTCCGAGAAAATAATTCGCGTTTCCTAGCATTATTGACAGATTCCCTTTATCTTTTGTTACTGGATAACCCACAAAGCAAGCTCTCATTCCTTTCCTTAAGTGGTCCATCATCATTAATCGATCTTTTGGATACACATCGTCATTATCCAAAGCTTGTTTATACGGCGGTGCGTTGCATCCGGGCACTCTCAGTTTGTCCACAGAACAAAACTGCCCTCATTTCTCTTGGTATGAGTTTCATTCTTGTAAAAACTATTTATAATTAGGTAGTATTCTTTTAATATTATTGTGGTGAGATAGATTGTAATTTGGAGTAAATTGTTATAAAATAATTAGCAGAGCATCATCTACTGAAATAGTAATTGGACATTTAATATAATTTTTCTATTTGATTACTTCAAATTCACTTTTCTTTTTCCAGGAGTACTCAATGTTTTGGGTGATTTCATCGATAACGTCGATGATAGAACCCAGTTTGCTATTCTCTGTGCTATTCGCAATTTGTCAGACGCTGCAGCAAATGAAAGTAGCTTAGGACCTCTGATTATCAATTTAATTCATGTTGTCGCAACAGGCGAAGAATCAATAAGTGCATGTGCTGCTGGTATTCTGTCAAATTTAACTTGTAACAATATCCGTAACAAACAAACCTTATGTTTTAATAGGTCTGTTTATTTTATTTGTAATATTTACAGTCTATTGTTTTACATTAAATTACTAATCGCTTTTGGCAAAAATGTAATAGTCTAACTTGATATTTCAGAGGAATGGATGCATTATGTAATGCGCTTGAACGGTTTTCGACAGTTGAGGAAGTCACGGAGCCAGCGCTTTGCGCGTTAAGGCATTGTACTGCTCGACATCCTCTAGCGTCACAAGCACAAAGTGATATTCGCTTATCACAAACTTTGCCTGTCATTTTGGAGTTAATTTCATCGATGCGAGCACCAGTTGTCAAAGCGGCTCTCGGACTTGTCCGAAATCTTGCACTCCTTCCTGCTAACTTACACTCTCTGACTCATGTAAGTACTATGGAATCATGGCCAATTTATTGAAGAAAGATTTATTTTTCATTCATATCTTCATTTTCTTTGCAATAATCCGTTATTCACTTGTTTGAACAGATCTCCTCTGCAGGAAAAAACATCAAAAGGTGAATCGGTGGTTACGCTGGCAGTAGATGTTTTGGGACGAGCTGGTAATCAACTCCGTCAAGACCCAGAAGCATTAGCAGATGGTGTGGCAATGCGTGAATTGGTTGAAGGTGCCGTATCAGCATTGCATCAGCTTGGCAACGATCCTCAGTCGGCCGATCTCATGCTTCATGATCACCCATTCGTTGATATGCTCATAAAAGTTAGACATGGCTTTCTGAGAAATTAAATTTTTTTTGATTATTTGTCTATCTTCCATTCAAGATGTTTTGAGGAAATGGTTTTTAACTGACCTTACTCACTTTTCGAGCACATTAAAAAGTCACTCAATTTGAAAAAAATTTTAGCTGCTTTCATGGGAAGAAATATATGCAAATGATGATGAATTGCTACAGCGTGAACTTCTAGGACTTCTTTATCAACTGTCAAAAACCTCGGAAGGTGCACGGCAGTTAGATAGGTACGGTGCAACTCCTGTCCTCGCTGATGCGTTACATTCCAAACATAGAGCAATTTGTACGTTTTTAATCAAAATTATAAGTCGATAAGTTGTTTGTAACAATGTTTAACTCTTTTATTTGTATCAGCAACGGTTCATAGAGTTAACAAACTGATGAATCCTAGTAAGCATTATTTATAGTTATTTTTCTACAGAATTTAATATAAGTATTTCAAGCAAATAAATTGAAACATAACTATTACCTGTTGCTTAGTTCTGTTCAAATCAAACAAACTGTAACGGTGTATAACTTTCTAAAGTACAACGTTTTTTATAGCAACGTATGCATCTGGCATATTGAAAAATCTTCATTTTGATAAGCCAATGATGTATCGTGGAGAACTGGACACAGAAATTGAAAGTGTGATAAACAGTGGTGAAGAGTGGATGCATGATGGTTTGGAGCCAGAACTTTTTGCTGAAATGTATCATTCCTCGGAAATGGAACGTATGGATCATCCCCAGCCATGGCAGCATCCACCGCCTTACCAGACTAATAATCGAAGTCCTCTGTGGTTCGATACTGATCTTTGAACTGCGAATTTTTATTTTATTTTGGAAATTTATGCAGCCAAATTTATGGTTCAAGTTATCGTCAACTTTTTATACTAGCACTTGTCTCAATTCAAGGTATTGCAAAATACACTACCTATCCCACCCGTTTCAGCTTTCATATAGTTTTTGCATTGCCATTCGTTCAAATTCTTTCTGTAAATAGCTATTCGTTTGCTTTCTTCGAGCTTTTTTCCAGTCCATTTACTATTTTAAGTGTTTTTTTAACAGTTTTCCTGCTCTCTATAATGTCACTTTCGATTCAGATTTTTTAATTCCATGAATCGCAGTCAGAAATATGATTGCATTTCCGGTTTTTTCAACAGTAGAATAGGATATGGAGTTTTTCCTAATAAACGTTCAAAAAACAGTATATATTGGTGATACACATCTAAAAATAAGCCTCTCTATTTAGTAATTTTCCAAAGATCGAAGCTTTTTTTGTTGAATATTTGCTTTTGTTAGCATCATAGATTGCTGTTGTTTTGTCCAACCCTTTTTCGATTTTATGTTGTATGTATATTACTACTTGTTTATTGCTCTAAATGACTTTTTATGCTTTTGTTGGTATTTCCTCCACTTGTTGCGGAATTAATTTATTCATTAATACTTTGTTTTCAGTGAAACATGTGCAACTTTTTATTTTGAAATGATTCATTGTGGTGCTTGAGACATTTCATTTTATTTTTTTTTGGGCCACAAGGAATAAAATGGTAAGGTATTGTTATACTTCATTACACTTATTGAATTTTTATTTGTTTGAAGTTGTTATGGTTTGGGTTCTTTTATAATTGTTATTTCATGCCATTTTTTTAATGATTGAGATTTACGACTGGAGAATTACCACATTCTTATTTGGAATGCATGATGTTCTGAATTCGATTTATTAAAATTCAAATTTACTTCCGTTCATTATTTTGGTTTCATTTTGCATATAAGTGGACTGATTTCTGAAGTAAATTTCCCCTGCGTTTTTTATTTTTAACGAAGCAGCGTTATGTGAATTCGTATCATTTGACATTCATCATTACTTATAATAAGTTACTAATACTTGCAGGAAATTGTTGGTGCATAGAAAGATAAAATCTTCATAGATTTCATTAAGCTTGAGGTTATTATAAACAACGATCTACTAGAATGGCTTCAAATGAGAAAAAAAGTTTCTTACGTTTACTGATTGAATGGATCTAATATTCTTTAGACCCAAATGAAGTCGAAACTTTCATTAGCGATGTGTAGGAGTTCACGGCTTGTTCTATTTCGCACATTTTTATTCACACTTATAAGGACGTATGATGCCTTTAGAAAGCAGTATTATCATTGCAACGATTTTATTCCATTTTAGCAAAAGGAGGAGAGAAAGTGAAGTGAATGGAATGGATGGTTTCGAAATACATGAATCTGATTTGTTTGAACATGAACCTTACACGGTTGATTGTTTAGAGTTGGATGAACGACAGGGTATTTTAGCTGTTGCTCGACATTCCGATTTTGGGTGAGTTTTATGTTTGCTTATGCATGAAATTCCTTAACTTTAGCATCATACTCTTGATGTGAGATTTCTCTGTAGTCTGCTTAAGCTGTTCTTTTCGTGATGTTTTATCGATTTAGTCCATTCATTCTATCATCACTTCATTCATCCATGCTACTTATTTTTGAATCTTGTCGTTTTGTTAATGCGAATTTTAATAATTAGCTATCATAAGATTGCAGTTATTGCTTGAAGAAATTTATACATGTCTACAAATTATCACTACGTTAAGAAATGCTTTGTGTTGCTAATATAGAAATCTATTTTTTTTAAGTTGTAGTTGGTCTATGATTTGCTCAATTCTTTTTTATAGTTCTAAATAATTAGATAGCTTGCGTACAATAATTTTCGATTTTCGTTGCTTATATCTTCTAAAAAAATATTTTACAGAGATAAAAAACGTGATGGTATAATAGAATTTTGGAATGTAATCGGCACACCAATATTTTATGTCCGAAGCACATTTCTTGGGAGTAAAAGCGCCGAATCATTGCTCTGGAAGGGTGATATTTTACTTGCATCACATCTGAATGGTTCGATAACAGGTCATCGTCTTCACACATCGGAATACTTCGTGAGTCGCACGATAAATTTTTAAAATTAAATACTTGATATCTCTTCAAATCCAAATATTTGAACCAGGCAAATGAAATTTCTGATTGTTAATGATATAAAAACAGAAATCCAGATTGAAATTGGTTGTCAAATAATCGCAGTAAAACTATGCGATCTTCTAATTTCATTTAACGATGGATATAATTTATATAATTTTAGCTATTGTCTAGTCAGCATCTCAGTGTTGTCTTTCTCCTATTTATTATGTATTAAATTCTTAAATCCATATCTTACTATCTAATTTGCGACAGACCGCTCAACTCACACCAACGCCATTGTGGTGTCTGGCATCAATAACAGGAAGTGTCTTCTGTGCTGGTTCCGATTCTGGAGCTGTGTTAATATTGTCTTTAGAAGAGAATGATCGTATTTCTTTGGATAAAACAGTATCTATTGGTAATTTGCTCTAATCTTTTGATCAGTCATCGATTTACTTGGCATCAAATTCTGAAAAAAAAAACTTTATTTAGCTAAAGACACTAGTAAAGTAAATGAAAGATCTGATAATTTTATGTTCTTATCTTTTTTGATTGAGAGATTTTTGAATTTGAAAGTGATTTTTCTTAAATGGATCTAAACATAGGAATTACGATTTTTAAATAAATTAAAAAAAATAAATGATTTTTATCAGGATTTGGTACACATGTCATGTCACTAGCGTGCAATGGCAATATGATCGCTGCTGGAACAATGGATGAAATTAGTCTTATAAGCGTATCAAAACAACGAATAGAGTATAGAATGAATTTATCTCGGATCGAAAAGCGGAAACCAACTATTGTTTGGTGTTTATGCTTTATGTAACTTATTTCATTTCATTTTTTTATAATAATTTTCTTTCGATGTATCATTTGAAAGGCCTAGCAAGTGCTAATCGCTCAATTTTTTTGAAGTACTTTTAAACATTCAGTGAAGTAAATTTTCTCCTTTCCGTGTTAATTTATCAGATTGCTATTACGGTGTTTTTGAATTGATGGGAAATCTTTGTACTAAAATAAAAATAAATAGGAAGTCGATCTCAATTTATGGCGTATCTTAGAAAAAAATTAAAACAGTATTTCAGTGGCGATTTACTAGTATCGGGTGATTCACGAGGATATTTAACATTTTGGAACGCATCAAATGGGGCATTTTCACATGTAATATCATTTTTTTTATTCCTCTTTTTCTGGAGAAAATTCAAAGTTTTAGCGTAACATTTGAATCACTCTAGGAAAGCCTTTAATTTTGAAAGAGAAAGAGTTCTGAGTGTATTTCAGTGTTTGCAAACACATCAAAGTGATATTTTATCCATAACTGTGATGAATGAATCACTCTATGCTGCCGGTGTGGATCCTACGATTGCTCGACTTAGCCTTAATCAGGTTTGCAGGCAACTTACTCGTCTCCCTACTAGAGAGAGAAAAGGAATAAGATTCGAAATTGAACTTTTGAGCTAAAAGAAAAAGGAAATATGTTTATTTTTAGCAAAATCACTGATTAGATAAGCGTATGTGATAGGAAGATGGCTATTTATTCCGTGATAAATCTTGTTTTTATGGTAAAATCTTTCTTTACATGTACATATTTAAACTTATAAAATCAATTACAGGAACGTACTGCATATCGCATTGATCATCGAAGAGCAATTCATAGCAATGATATACGATCGTTAGTTGCATCGAAATATAGCACAACTCTATATTCCGGTGGTGCCGATTATTACTTTTGTATCAGTGGTCGTTTCAAACATGCAGATGCTTTAAAAAATGTAAGCTTAAAAATTATATTTTAATGAGTTATTTATCGAAATGTTTTCGCGGTATCACTGTCGATACAATTAGCTGAATCATTATGTTAATCGGAATGTGTTTCATTCGGATTTATTAGGGATAGATTATCTCTTCTATAGGATATAAATTATTGTTATGAAAATTTTTACAGATAGATTGTAATGTCGCAGCGGATGCGGATCTGTTTTCATACCAATACGATAATCGCATTGTTATTTGGAAAGTGGGTCAACCCAGTACAGTAGCATCGAAAAAGGGAATATATTGCTTGACAAATGGTCCAGTCAAGTTAGCTCATTTGCAATCACACTGTGGAGAGTTCATTAGATCAAGGTGAGTTGATTTTGTATTAGTTTGGGAGAGAGAGGAGCGGGAGAATATTTTGAGTTATGAAAATCATTTTTGAAGATGCTATCATTATCACTCACTGAATGAATAAGCATAGGAAAAACAAATATGTGGTAGTATTTGCTTGTCTTTATTTAGACCTCGTCTCTTTAAGTTTCCATTTGTGAGAAAAAATTTAAGTTCTCTTATTCTCTTATCTTAACAATTAACTTTCCGTTCGTTTTTTAGTGCGCTTAACCGTGGAGGCAGTTTGTTAGCAGTTTCTACAATTTGTACAACAACTCTTTACAAATTGGATCTCAATTTTTCAAAAGAATGCAGTATATCTGTCCTGAAGAGAATAAATATTAATGGAACAGGATTGCTATTTACATCAACATCTTTGTTTATTGTATCCGAATGCTTTAGAATATCTAGCTTATCAGTTGGAAATTCTATACCAGAATATCCGGATGTGATTGCCGAAAGAGGTGCTTTTGTTGCTTTTTATTAATCACGTTCGTAAAACAACGCCAAAACTAGGCAGGATTTTTAATTGGGTTTTTTGATATGTATGTTCTCATTAATTTGCAAGTTTTAATAAACTTATGAGGTATGTATAATTGAAAAGATAGGACAGTTAAGAGTAGCATACGCTTTTGATCCGGGTATTATTTTTCTAGATAATGCCGGTGAGGTAGTTCGAATACATTCTAATATGACTGAAACATCGCTTGTATTACTCACAGCTCGAAATGAAATTTTTATTTTGGAAATCTGCAAGAAGGTTTTCATTTTTCTGATATTCTTCGTTAAATATTTTTCAAATCGAAGAAATAATCTTAAATCATCTATGATTCAGTTTTTATTTCATCTTCCAATTACTTTCAACACTGATGATAGATATATCATTTGAAATTTATTACGACATCCACTAGCTTTACTAGTCTGTGATATAACACTTATACTTGTCCATTCTTATTCACTATATCCATTGAATCGAGGTTACAAAGAAAATTATTTTGCATTATAAGATGTCTCAATATCAGTTTCTTCGGACTCTTTGTACAGTATCCATTTTTATAGATTCTACGGAAATTGGAAATTCCCGGCACAAACGTTTTCATCGATGTTCAATTTATTAATTTTGCTTCACTCTATATTCTCTGTGCTGATAGGAAGCATACACTTTTAGAATATAACACTTATACAAACATTCTTAGTGATAACAGGATTTCAACGGAAGCATTATGTATGTTATCGGATGAATCAGTTTTACAAATGGATTGTAACAGTCCAAATGGAGTTGTTTTAGGTGGCTCACTAGGCAGTTTTCGGATTATTGCGCTCATTAATGGAGTAAGTGTACTAATTTAATATATTTTTTTTCAAACCTATATATATATATATATACTTGTGAGAAGGAAAACCAGCTTTAAGAATAAAATAAGACAGAGAACCGAAGAGGAATGAGATATATACTTAGTACATATATATATGTATATATATATGTTATGAAGAGAAATGAAATATAGTCAAATAATTTTCTTATTTTCCTTCATAGGAGTTATTTAGGAACACTTAAGGCCACAAATTTCTTTTTCAGAAATTTCAGCGTTTAAACTCCATAAAATAATGAAACCCTCAACCCTTTTGATAAAATTTGGTAGTCTTCCAAAAATTTAATTTTGACGAAAAGTACGATAGTTCTGTGTTAGTGAGTAAGAAATATTATAAGTATTATGTGAAAATTTGCTGAGTAGTTGGGCTAGGGCATCGTGGCAAACTCCAATAATATATATATGGATATTATGCGAGTTGATGGCCATTCAAAAACACGATTAGTTTCGTGTGCATCCTTGATTTTGCCCTTCCTTTACTTTTAGGATTAGAGGGGCGTGATATGCTTGAATGACACTAAGCGGTAGATGAAGAGAAAAATGAATAGGAGAAATAGAAAGAATTCAAGATGATTTTATTCATAGTGTTTAGAGGAATGAGGTAGGGTTCGAGAGCAATTTTTAAGAAAATGATGTGGCCGATTGGAGACGCGTGGGAGAAGAGACTATATCTCTAATTCATTCTTTGCGCTCTCCGTTTTGCCCCATAAACCCAATAGGCTGTCTCTTCTCTACTAGCTTTTAATATTTCATTTCCAGAAACGAGTACTGCTTTATGGACCAGAAGCATGCGCACTGAAGAAAGGAAACGATGGAGTGTGCTTGATGCGAAGGGATCGATGCATCCAGGCCCGTTGGTTATCAGCTCAAAAATTGCTCTTCACAACTCCAATTATGCTTGCCGAACCTTCCCAAACCGCTTTTCGACTTAAACGTTACGGCCTAAACTGATAACTACTATTACCGGTGTTTGCTAAATGACCAGTCAGATTTTTAGCAAATTATTTGAACTATTTTTATAAGGAGAAAAATAAAATGACATTAAATTCTAAACATTGTAAGAAATATTCAATTTTACTCATTGTTGAAGAATGAATGCTGTTGTTACTCGTTGGAACTATTATTCTGAAAATTTTATAATTTTCATGGAAAAAAAAATTATTGGTCAATAATTGCTTATTGGGACGTGATATTTCTATCGTCCTTCCATTCTGTTTATTTTCCATGTTGATAGCTGTATCAAATTTATTGTTATTGTTAAGGATATATCGTTAAATTATTATTCGCTGATATTGCAGCAACAATAATAAAATATTTAAATTTGAACAACAATTTAATTAGGCAAATAATAAATTACTAAATAAATGAATTGATCAAGTTTGGTTGGACCAGTAAATGAATGAATGTCGCTCTCCTGTTATTGGCTTTTATGATAGATACTACAAAGACAACAGAAGGACGACATAAACAACAACAACAACAACAGCAACAAAAACAATCACAGAAATTATGTGAAGTACAAGAAATTCATGGAAAAGGAGTGTCAGGCGGTTATTTGACATCTCCTAATTATCCATTCAGCTATCCATCTAATCAGGATTGCATTTTCAATATAACTGCCGCTGCAAATTTAGTAATTCATCTGACTTTTACCCATTTTCATTTGGAAGGTCGTTCGCTACACTCTAATCAATGCCTTAATGATTATCTGATTGTCACCGTAGTGGATCGTCAAGGACGTGAACATGTTGGTGAACGTTTTTGTGGTAATCAACTTCCTGAACCTTTACATACCATGCAAAATTCAGTTTATATTCGTTTTCGTTCCTCACATACGGATGAGTACTCGGGTTTCCGATTACGTTATCAATTCTTAACGGAAGGTTTGACTGTTATTTTTCTTCAATTTAAATATTGTTAGTTGTATTGCCTAACTGTCATATTATTGATTATTTATTGTTTATTCGCAGTAAAATGAGCAAATATTAGAAGCGTTTCATATGTCATCTCTTAAATTCTTTCCAACTTTTCAAACTATGGTACGAACGAATTCTTCAACACTGAATTCTTTTTAAACAATCATAATTCTAAATGGAAATTCATAACTATTTAAAAAAATGAGAAGCAAAAACGGAGAAAGAGAGGAAGAAAGAGAATTGGAATTTTCGGAAAAAATAGTTTTTGCAACGATAAATTGTATGATTTAATTTTGCGAATTTAATTAATTGCTAAAGGACAATTTAAATTCCACTAATCCTTACCATATTCAGGCCCTGCACAAACTAAGCTGTAAGCTTAATTTCCCGGTAGTAATCTTTCTTTAATTTTTTCAAGTTTCACTTTTGCAATTGATATTTATCCATGCAGTTGTCAGTAAATCGAGATAGCAAATACTGAAGTTATTATTTTTGCATTAGCAATATTTAACTTGTTCAGATTGTAATTTATAGTCAGTATAAGAGTTAATCACCCATTTTACGTTAATATCACTCCAAGAATTATCATGCAAAAGTAATAGACAGAAGTGAAAACATCGAGAACCAATTAATTTAAAATTCAGAGTTATAAGTGGAGTTTCTAAAAATCTCAATTCTTCTGTTATCATCACTTTGTTCACAATTTTTATTACTCTAACTTATAAATTATGATCATTATTTTCTATTCAATCTCTATTCAAAATGAATTTCATGTATAATTAATTCAAATCAAATTCATAATTTTTAACTGTTTTCTTTAAAATATTTCCATTTTTAGAATCAATACCTGAACCGGCTAGCAGCTATTTCGATGACGATCTAAGGTATCTGAGATATTGTGGTGGTCATAACAATATAAAAGCATTCACTGGTGAAATACGAAGTCCTGGTTATCCATCATTTTATCCAAAGAATGTCACGTGTAATTGGTTATTACGTGTGGATCCGGGTAAAAAAATTTACATACGTGTACAATACTTGGAATTATCACCAACAATGGGTTCGCTAATTTTGCCTTATTTATTAAATATTTAATTAACATTTTATGTCTTTTTTCTCCAGAATTTAATTTTTGATAAAGAACATTGTTGATCAGTCTTTTTTCCCATCAACCAATGATAGGTATTCATTGTATAAGTTATAATATTTAATTAGTAGTTTTATTTTACTTATCTGATAATTTATTCACTAACAATAATTCAGTTCAATATTTTTCATCAGTCAGTTATAGATTTTAATTATTAAATATTAACATTTGAATTTTATTTGATAATTTAATTATTGACAACGATCTGATCCAGGTATCTATGTTATCTTAATTGTTAAAAATTTAATGAACATTTTTAATTTCACTTGATGATTCAGTTTCTGATAAAAAACCAAACATTTTACCATGAGTCAATGAATGATTTGTATATATTTGTAGCGGAATGTGATAAGGCATCAGTATACATAATAGATGGTTATCATCATGATTCAATAACAGATGTTATAAAAAAGAATGATGCGAGTCAGGTGAAATTTTGTGGCAGTCAACTTTATTACACCGAGGAAGGTATGAAGTCATACCTCTCCACCGGAAATCGTCTCATTGTTCGGTATTGTCTTATCATCTTATCTTTCTATTTTAGCTAATAATCACTGCAATTCCAAAAGTCTTCAGCTATCATTTAATGAAAGGACAAATAATACGTAAAAAGAGTAATGCATAATATAGTAATACAATAATGCTTATAATTATTTTTACTGATTTCATTCATCTCTTACCTTTTGTTAAACAAAGTAGTAAGCGATAAATTAATTGCAGAATGAGAAAAAAACTTTAGACAGTGCAAATATGTAATTAAATTAGTTTATTACCTTTTTTTAGATTTGTAACGAATGACCACCCAAGTCCATCATTGCTCAGAAAGTATGAAAAACAGGGTAAACCGATTGGTTTCCGTTTAGTGTGGACTGAAGTTGAGAATATTTTACCGGAAGGAAGCGTTTGCCCGGTAACTGAATTTTCGTTTCTGAGGAAAAAAAAGGAAAACATTTTTATATGGAAAATTAAATTTTGTAAAATTTTATTTCAATAATTACAATTATATTGTAATAGCTTCCAGCTGTGTTACATCAGTTTTCAAGTCATAATAATAATAATTTGATTGGCATTTCCATTTTGATAAATAATAAAACAGGTGGAAAATTATTAAAGAATTTTCATTAGGTAATGAAAAACCAATTTTTTTTTTTACATTTGGGATATGATTAAGCAATCAGGAACAGAGAGAGAGAGAGAGAGAGAGAGAGAATTACAGAAATTAAATTGAAATACTTAACTGTATGGCAAATTTTACTTTAAATCAATTTTTATGTCTTAACAAAGCTTTTAAAAATGTTTGCAAATGAAGCAATCATTTATTTTTCGATTAATGTTAATCCATATAAGCTATTCAAATATATGCATTCAAATAAGCAGTTTCCTTTATTAATTAAGCATTTTCAGAATAATTTAAAGTTTATTAATATTTCATGAAAACGAAAAAAGGCAAAACAAAAACAATTACAGGGTTTTGCCTGTAAAGGCGGTGAATTATGCGTTGACGATGGACAAAGTGTTTGCGCAAGCCGAACTCAATTATGCATCGATAAATCGCTTATCTGTAATGGTATTTATAATTGTGCGGAAAATGATTATACCGATGAAGAAGATTGTAAGTTATTCTTTTCTTTACTTATTTAACATTCAGAACAATTCTAGTACAGAATATTTAAATTCGACTGATGAGATGGCTTTGAAAAAAAGTCGATATTATTTAGAATTTCCTAGAAGTTTCTATTATATATTAGGTAGACAAAGTTAAATCATGTGAGAAAAGTAACTAATTGTTAAATTATGTTAAAGTTAATTTCGAATAATTAGTATATGTCGGTCATTAACAATGTGTATTTTGTGCTGTAATTTTATAATATGGAACGATGCAAAAAATGTTCTAACATTAATAACTTTATTACGGTCCCCAAACAAAATGTAGAAATCTTTTTAGAAAAATAAGATGCTAATGTTTTCCTGAAAATTACATTACGTCTATTTTATATTGAAGGATTTAAATGTTGCTTAATTTATATTGAATTATTAGTATTTTTGTCATTGATGGATGTATCAGTTCTTAGGCTATTCTCAACATATTATCATATCAATATGCTCAATAATCTTCCTCTTCATACTATTTATCATATTGGCCATTTTGTGGCAACGAAGAATTAGGCGACGCATGAAAGAACGAAAATGTCAAGATTTTCAAGTCGCAACAACAGTAGGATCATCCACATTAGCAGATATTAATGGAAAAAATGCGGTTGTTTGGGATTCAACAAGATGTCCCGCGATGAACCTTCACCAGTCGTTGGACATTCATCATCTTCATCCTGGATATTATCGAAGTCATTGCCATCATCATTATCATGATCAGCAAAAGCAACAGGAACAACAACAAAATCACATAATTCTCACCGAAATGAATACTTTCCATTCCGCTTTATTATGAGAAAAATTATGTTTAGATTGAATTTCCTATCTTAGTGCAAATTTTATCTCACACTTTACAGCCATATTTAACTACAATGACTATGCCAAAGCATTTATTTTATTCAAAATTTGATATAAATGAAAATTTTGGAAAATTTCAAATCATCTCAGAAATGTTTTGTTCTTGTTCTAGAAACCTCTTCCTGCAATAACGTTATATTCTGATACTCGAAATAGCATGCATACAATTCAACATTTTCAGTGCAGCAAATTTTACACATATTTTAATCAAATGGTTATTAACAAGCACTAACAAGTGTTCTTATTCTTCCGGCATGGGGTATGGCTGTAGTGAAATTGGGAGGAAATAATAACCCCTTACCATAAGTTATTGAAATAATCCATGAATACATTTTGAAGTCCAAATTTCATTTTTATCATCAAGACAGATTTCGCGACATACAAAGATCAATAGTGTTTTGTTCCGTACATCCGGTCATCATCAATAGTTCAATGCTTTCCGGATCTCTAATAGCATCTTTGGTAAGCACCTCCACAACACCATTCGGCCCAAGTAAGATATCATCTTCGATACGCATACCGATGCCACGAAACTCATTCCTTATCTTTTCATTATCATGCCGAATGTAAATACCTAAAAATAAATATACAAAATGAACAAAGCTTTGATTTCATCATTTTTCATTTGGCTGATTTTTCATTTTACGTATACCAATCTTACCCGGTTCTACAGTAAATATTACTCCCGCTTGAAGAGGGATATTGCGAGCCACAGAAGCAGTATCATGTACATCCATTCCGAGATAATGACTCACATGATGGGGACAAATTTTATCAGCTTCCTGAAAAAAAAAATGAATTTTAAAAGTTCATTTCCTGTGACTTGAATTTGTATTACATAAAAAGATAATGACTTGAATTTCTTTTATTCATTGATTACATTTGAATCTAATCAACAAGACCTTTGAGAAATAATGGAAAAAAAAGAGCAAACTTACATAAAGTAATTCCTCCTTTCCCATATTGCTCGAAAACATTCCAACGTCAGAAAGATTTTCCGCAATATATTTAATCATAGTCAAGTATATTTCGTTTAGCCTTAGCAATTCAGTCCGCCTAAGATAATCCAGAAGACGAGATTGTACATCATTCAATGCATCGTAGATGGTTTTTTGTGGAACACTAAAATGACCGGAAACTGGGAAAACCCGTGTAATATCACTTGAATAACCTTCGTAATCACAGCCGGCATCTACAAGTACTGTATCACAGCCATTGATAGCCTAAAATTTAAATATATAAAAACTTCAAATATAAAAACTTTTACATGCAAGGAATTCAAAGTTCATTGCGATGTTGAAAGAAAAAAAAACCTTATCTGCATCTAAGTAATGTATGATATTAGCACGATTGCCAGCGGCTACTACTGGTGGATAAGCAAGGCCAGCAGCGCCACGACGTCGAACTTCAAGCTCTAATCTTCCTACAATTTCGTTTTCATTGCTAACTCCTCGACTTCTTGCCATCATTGCATTCATAGATTGTGCTCCAATACAACATGTCTGCCGCATTAGATTTTGCTCGGCTGACGATTTAATCCATCGTAAGGCATCAATATGTTCGCGTGCCGATACAAACGTATTACATGCCGATAATACCTTCAATTTCAATTCATTTATTTTATTAACTAATCCATTATTAACAATGCCGATGAAATTACACTATAATTACACTTTCCAGTTCTAACATATGATAATATTACATATAGGAAAAAAACATTACATTAAGCCGAAGTATTCAATTCCTACCTAAATTTCAAAATAATTTCTAGCTTTTTTCAAGTTCATCGACAACATTTCTAACGAGCAAATTAGCAAATTTAAGAACTGCAGCTGATTTAAAGAAAATGATTGGAAAACTGAAAAAAAAAAAATTTGGTATCAAGCTACAGTCAAACGATGTGCCTACTGAATGATGATGCTTCAAACCCTCATGAATCGGAGTATGTTCTAACATAAGCATATGCTATAAGAGAAGATAAGAAAGGCCCACGATCGCAAAAAATTTAATTTACCTCGGAAAGACCGTCCTTTAATGAATGAATTGTTGTAATATCATATGAAACAGCGCAACCGGGAGTATTGAACATTAGCATTTGCAAATCAGGAATTAGTTTATTTCGTTCTCTGATTTCATTTAACCCACTGATATTTGCAATTTCGTTGGCTTCCAATCCAGGACCCTCCCATAATTCTTGTTTTTCAGAACGTTCTATAAACAAAAGTAAGAGTACTTATTTATAGATTCTAAATTACAAAAAAAATAATGAATGAATATGTGTTTAATAATTAGTATTAAGTATAAGTAAGTAAGTAATTATACAGTGACTGAACTGAAGGGAAATAAAAGGCAAATAATACCTTTCATATATAGAATTGATTTCGGTTCTTGCTCAGATCCAGCTGTTATGACGAGTACAGCATCCGATTCATTTAATCCAGTAAAATAACGAAAATATGAACATTGGTGAAAGGGATATGGTACATCTGGAGCATAGAATTGACGTGTAGCAGATCGTAGCACCACAATCAGAGGTTTATTTTTGATTTCTGAGACACTCTGTCGTATTTTAGCAACTAAATTCGACCGACGTTGTATATACTCTGTAACACCAATTGTTTGCTTCATTGCCGTTACAGTAGCCGTGGATAAAAATGATGATAATCGTCGGAAATAGCGACACATTCCTCCTATCATCTCGCAAAAAGAACAAGAGAATCTCGCTTCTCAAAAAATCGTAAATTCTGAAAATTATATGATAATCTCGGATTACATAGTGATATAAGTTGGAGACGGGAATGGGATAATTTGGGATAACGAAAAGTGGAAATAACAACGGTCAAGAATCACAATACTTTCAGAAAAATCTCAAACTTTTCTTCGCGAAATATTTTCGGAGCGTCGCTTTCAACATTCACCCAAACAAATTGCAATGCAAGGAAATGTACATCAGCCTATCAGGTGAAAACAGTACACCAAAAATATCGAGCAATTAATCCTCTAATCATTACGCGTCAACACCAATCACCTTCGTACGTTGACAACTGTAACTCCTAAACTTCAACATTTATTGCACAAAAAGCTCCCTAATTAAACCTCATAAAACAGCGTATGACTCAGCCATGTCCTTGAAAGTGCTCTTATAACCGCATAATCCCAAAACAATTTCAATGTATTCCTTCTAAAGCTATATAATCCGATTCTTCCTTGATTTGGAAATCAAATTCTCCCAACCGTAGAAGCATAAGCATCGGCAGCAATGTAAACTACTCCAAAAACGAAGAAAAATGCAGAAACAAACAAACAAACAAACACCGATAATGTCGAATTAATAGAACGATTTATTCCAGTGTAGTAACAAAATTCATTCTAAAAAAATAATTTCGGAACTAAATTCTGCCCCCCCTCTTTGCCACATGTTCCTTTAACTTTCCACCTTTGGTTTTTGAGAAATAACCCGATGATAATCAAATTAAATTCCTATTGCATGTGTAATATTCACAATGCTACCACATGAAGGAGGAAAACTTCAAAAAATGATGAAATTCAATCCAAGTAAATATGAATACGTATATATAAACGGTCGATAACGATCAAAATGAGTGCAAATGACGTTAGTGTGCAGAAAAAAGGATGGGAATACAAAAAATGCGCAAAAACCATCAAAAACGAATTAAATTTATGTTACTACTGTATGAAAAAGAAAACCTCTATTCTTACAATTTTAGTCAGTACAACGGAGGAAACGAACTTAATATAAGATACAGTTAACAGTTCGAAGGATAATGAAATATTTGCCATGCTTCTTAGTACACATAACACACACGTAAACATATTTCCTCATATATGCATTCATGTGGCATGAAAATGAAAATTATTAACACTGATAGTGAGGCGACAGCTAATTTTTCCAGTTTTGCTTTCCTTCCACATTTACCATGAACAATGGCAATCTACGAAGCGCTCCAATGTTGTGGTCCGCCGCCATATGCTTTCTTGTGACCATGCAGTGGCATCTGCTGTGACATATATCCCTGTGTTTGATACACTTGTGGTGGCGGCGTTGCTTGTGCACCTCCTCCTAGACGATCTTTTGCATTAGTCGAACTGCCATATTTATCCAGTTGCTGATGACTCTGGTAGACCTATAACAGAAACAAAAATAATGATTAAAAGTTTAAAAACCGATATTTCATTCAGAATTAGCACTGATCTAGCCACAAATAAAAAATTTCCAATCCTGAAAATTCAAGTATTTTTCCAACTTTTTGCTGAGAAGAAAGACGTTGGTCAGAAAGCGAATCTTCAACATTTTGTTGCGCAAACATCTGATGATTTAATTTATGCTGCCCATTAGTAACATTTGGCAGCATAAATGAAAAGGGCAGCTGATTGATTTGTGGATGGTAGGCGGCCGGTGGTACCTGGAAATACTGACCTTTTTTCTAAAAACTCTTACTTTCAACAATAATCCAACTGGATATTTTTGAGAGAATCTTGTAATTTCTTTTAAAAAAGAAGACAATTGAAAAACACAGACTTGGAATATAGAATTGATGTGATTGTGTTGAGGAAGTGTGAACGCAGCGGCTGGTGGACCACTGAAACCCGGCGGTGGAGCGACAGCAGAACTGTTCACTGCAGCTGAATCACGCTGTTGTTGATTACCCAATATACCAGAGCCTGTTCCACTTGCTATTGTGCTATTTGCTGCTGCAGCCGCAGCCGTCGCTAGATAAGCCTGAAATACAAATAAATAGGATAATAAAATATCGATATTACTTCTTCAGAGATCAAGAGTTAATCATCATACTTTCGAGAGATCAACAATGCTGGGATGCTGGTCCGGTCGTTGTTGATGCTGCGATTGAACCGGAGGTGGTGGCTGATTTTGTTGCTGCTGTGAGGCAATTGCTGCTGCTGGAGGTAACATTGTTGAAAGCGAATTCATATCAAATTGTCCAACTCCTGTAATCAAAGTGACATACCGAAGTTAATAAAGAGAAAAAATAAGACTTATTACTAATACTTTCCTGATGATCTAAAAACTAATAAATACTAACCGAATGGATACTGTACCAGTGCTGCAGCATATTCATCCTGTCGTACTCCTGCCATTGGACTGTACATGTTCAGGTATGGATAGTTGGCATACGGCAACTGCGTTGTAGTGTAAAGTGTATGTGGTGTTTGCTGCAAAATTATTAGAATGGATCTCAAAAATCATATTAAGTGATCAATGACAAGATTAAAACAGCCCAAACTAACCTTTCTTGAATGTCACTTCAAATTATTCAACATATTTACATGCAGGTTAAAATCACTACTTGACATTATGAAAATTACCTGCTGATGATGTAGTGAGAGCGGTAACTTTGCATTCCGACCATCAGATGATGGATATGACATACTTGAAGTATCAGCATATGACAACCCGGATGTAACTGGCTGACGGATTGTGTTTGCTTGATGTATGGCAGGTGAAGACTGAGGCATGGAAACACTACCGTTCCCAGCTGCTATCTGAAATAACATTTATCTGTTGATACCACTTCAATGCACAATGACAAGTGCCGTTGTAACGCATACACGAGCTTCTCAGCTCATCGCTGTTACAGATGTTGTTCTATTTCTTCTGCATGACAAATCACGCAAGATTATTTTTAAGTCACAAGAATGTTGGCGAAATTAGCGAAGATTAATAAATGAATAGTCCTGATCAAAACTGTAATTGAGTCGAAACATTTACCTTCGGCTGCTGTGAATTTATTGAGGATGAATAATCACCGACTGGACCATTTGAAAGCATGGACGATGATGAATCCGCATTCATTTCAACCTAAAATAAAATTAATACTTTAAAAACAACTTGAAAACAAATTGATGGAAGCTTTTATTGTTGCTTGACAAAAACATCCCCTTCCTACTATCACTAGCAGAACGCCTTTCTGAATAATTTGAAGCGCGCATTTTGCCTATGGCGATTGTATGACCATGATGTCTGCTTGAATTTCTCATGTTTCGCAGGAGTCGAATCTGTATGAATTTAACATACGTATGACACTAGAAGAATTCTAAAAAGAAATCTTTACGTCTAATCATTTCTTGTGAACATCAAAAGATACCTTAGCAGCCTGGTTATTCAAAGATCGAGATTTAGCCGATGCACCATAGACATCATCACCATGTTCATCACTTCCTGTTGCTGAATCAACGTGAAAACCAAATTGGTATTCGGGCAACGTCGGGCCGTTTGCTTCTCCTGATACAAATTCCACTGTATTAGAATGTGTGGTATGCCGAGATGTTGTTCGACTTGTTTTCGTACTCTGCAGAGGCGACTTGGTCATTAGGCCTGGTTGATTTGCATTAGATTTTGTAGCAGGAGCAGCACTACCAATTCCCAGATCATTTTTTAATTGTGTAGTCCAGTCCGCTGACGCATTCGTTACGGCGGTAACAGGTACATTCGTTCGAGATTGTTGTGATACGCCTGCTGCACGCATTGTCGTCCCCACGACAGGATTTGTTGATGCAGAAGCATCATGTCCAGCTAAGGGTGATGTTCGAGCTTCACGTCCTTTATCTGTTTCTTCGGAAGCAGCTGCTAACTGACTACTGGTTGAGACCAGCCCACTGCTGCAATGAACATTTAAAATCAATGGCTGAAAAACAAAATTAGTTAATGATATGAGCAAGCAAAAACGCATGAAGCAATTACAGAAACCAATTACCCTCTGCAGTTTACAAAAACTTACAGTTACCTTAACATTTTCTAAGCATGCATTCCAACCACAATATAATTCTTTTCTAAACCAAATGTCTTCAAACTTGATATGTATATAATCCAATACGTAATGATTTCTCTTTAGATGAGCAGTATACTAGCAAAGAAAAATGTCTTCACTATCACGAATTTGCATTTTAATATTTTCCAAATGAATACATTTGAATTTCGTAAATGATTTTTTAAGTATAAAAGAATGCTTAAATTTATGGAATAAAAAAAAAGAAAGAAGCGAACTTCTGATAAAGTGAATTCATATTCTCGAGTTGTGGCTGTCCCAATGTTGGTGATGCTCCTGGTCCAGATCGACCTAGAGAACTTTTCAACGCATTTTCCTTCGCTTTATTGGTTCCTGCAGCTGCAACAGCAGCAAATGATATCGGTCCAGAAGTTGATGTTATTGAGCTCATTCCGGCGACTGTATTCACCGCAGGAGTTGTAGCAATTGGTGGTGTCATGCTTCGTGAAAATACTAATGTACCATGCTGCTTCTGAAAGAATGAAGATATTTCTCAACATTAGTAAAGAACTATGACCTTTCTACAGTAATACCAACAAGCCATACCCATTCCGTATCTTCAGCATTGTCATCAACAGCAGCTGCGCTTGAATTTGTCCACTCTTTACTAGGATCCACCTTCAGTGCCTGTGAATTATCCCAAACGTTACTTCCCATATTGCTGCCAAGCTGTCCCTGAGATGACGAGTGCTGATATCCACCTCGATACTGACCTCGACCACCGCCACGTCCACCTCGATAACCACTGCGTCCTCGCTCTGTACCTCGTCCTCGTCCATATCCTTGCAAAGGCATATTTTTACATGCTTAGTGTTTAGAGTTGTTCGGCATGATCCAGTCAAAAAAAACTCCACAAAGAGCTAAGATCAATTAACATATTTCATATTTTCATTACAAAATTTATTTCTTCAAACCAAACAAATTAAGTTTGGATTTGAATACACAATTCTAACATTTTGTTTCAACTATTATCAACGCGCGCTGAACACGTTAAAGATTAGTAGGCAAAGTATCGAAGAAACCAAATGTTACCGAAATTATTCGATGATCTTGTATTGTTAATTCGGTTCCTATGAGAAGAATTCAATTCTTCATGTTTTGATTCCTCCGCTTCGGCTCGTTTCGCTCGCCTGCTTTTCTGTTCCTTCCAGACATTTTCATCTGGATAATTGTCCTCCAAAATGGCATTTACAGCTTCCTGCACGTCGTTATTATTATCGTACAGCGCAATTTCAGCTTGGCTCACGGTACATCTTGTCGTTTCCACTACCTAAAATTTGCTCATCTAATATTTGAATTTTAACCACAGTTCTGGTTAAATTTCATGAAAAATAGGTTGGAACGGTTCGTTACCCAAAACAATGTTTCATATAATGATAATCTTAAAAAATTACATTACAGTGAGTATGGAGATACGAAATCAGTTCCCAACTCATTAAATAAATTTTTCAAGTTATCATAATTTTTACTTTTTTCACAAGTTTCTGTATGTTCGCACGATCGTCGTCTGTTATGGACAAATCCTGCGTCAATCTCGCAAGCCGTAACTGATCTTGCGTGGCACGAATTTTCTGATCACCTACTTCACCTTTGCCGCCCATTTTCTATCAAATTTAGCAACTGGGAATCAAATCTGAAACGACTTATTTACAATTATATTATCTATATTTTTGGAAATTGCCAAAATTATAATATAAAGAGAAAAAAATCTTTCAAATTTCAGAAATTGAGATCTTCAATTCGCCGATGAAAATAACTTGACACTACTTAACCACCACTCACTACATACTGATACATTCCTCATATTTCTCCGCTGTAATAGTGAAAATGTTGCCTCTTAAATCTTATGAGAAGCTCTCAAACCCGACAAACACAAAAGCTAGTACTTAAACCCAACTTTAAAATAAATACCATTAACAAATGGAAAAAAGAAAGTTTATGAACTGTAAAAATTGCACAGTCTACATGTTCACTCGTTATGGGTGATGTTGGATTGCGCCCGCATGTTTATACGTAACTTATAAGCACACACATGTGGGAAAATCTCGCCAAACCCAGAGTGACAACCTACCTCAACCCACGTCAAATACGCAACTGTCCGCCTGTCTCTTAATCCCATACTGAAATATACCTCAATGGTACAAAGGAAATCATTTCAAGACCAGCTCTATTCTGAAACAGCTTCTTTCCCATTGATGCAGCATTAAAATACGGTCCACTTTAGATGTTTACATGTGATACATGTGTGACGGTACATGTGATATTAATAAAGATTGTTTTATACCATAGTATGACTAATACTAAGTTTACAATTGATACTTCCATCAGTAACTTGTCATAAATTAAAGATTTGATACTAATTTGTAAGTTAAAAAGTTAAATTATTTTAAATAAAGCACTCACTCATTAACAATTTTGTTAACTGAATGAAATTTAAGATTTGAACGGAATTAGGAATTTCTGAATTTTTCTAAAAACTTTGTAATGCTATTAAATTTGAATTGATGAAGTTATTCTGTTTTATCCATTCCTTCGTTTATTTTTCCAGTCTATGCGCATTCTGGAGACCTGATTCCTTTTATCAATAGTTCTTTGTGGGCTATCACATATCCCAGGTAAATGCTGTAACCAATACGCTAAGGATCTGTTAAATTTCTGATTGATTTGAAATCGCAGCATGTTCTTTAATTTCTTTGGTTGCAATTTGGTGCATATTCTCCCCTTCTCCTTTATAATGCTAGCTCTTCGTGCAAATTATTGTCAAATTTCAACCTGTAAAGATAAAATTTCATGGTAATGCTGAAGGTCGATCACTACTAGAATCGATACCAAGCTATTATATGATATTCCGCTTCCAGTTAGTACATACTAACGTTCGTAATGCATTTAAAGACTGTGTTCAAAAATTTTTCAAAAAATCCAGCGTATAGAAATTTAGAAAGTTGTATCAACATTTCAGGAACAATTCAAAGAATGGCTATGAAGAAACAGGCATCCTTGCTTTCATTTTTCACTAGAAGACCGAATCCAAAAAATGCATTGCAAGATGTAGCCGTCAGAAATCAAGCGGTCTGCAAAATTTAAATCCATCAAAATGAAAATCTTATTATTCAATAAAAAAATCCATTTAAAAATAAAGTGAATTTATTAAGCTTCAAATAAATAAATAAATAAGAAATACCTCACAAAGAGGGTTGATTCAAAACTATCGATTCATATTTTGGTTACTTTTAGCTTCTTACCCTTTCAGTTTCCTACCATTACGCTTTCTTTTTTTTCATTGATTCAAAGGTTATCACGCCTTTCTGGGAATTTATATTTGCTTTCACTTGTTAGAGATGTCAGAATAAAAACAACTAGAGTATTGAGAGACAAATAAGCTTGATCATTATTTTCCATGGAAATGATTAGCAGAAATTACATTTAGTCAGCAGTCAGAAAACGAAAGATCAATAGAATGATCTGTGAAAATATACTCAAATTATCACTTGTTCAACATTTTTTGATTAAGAGTGAAAATTAATATCACATATTTTTCAAATGTTTCAGTTGCAATGTAGTTAATTTATTATTTTGAAATTTTAAAAACTTGAAAAATTTTTTTCCAGACCGATTTGAAGCGAACCACTCCCTCCAACGTTTCGACAGTACAAAAGAATATTAAAGAGGAGAATAATACCCGAATCGAAGAAGATAACATTAAAAGTGCTTTATATATTTAAAATATAGCATAAGAGTTATGATTAAATTTGGTTCACCATGAATTTTCACATAATTCAAGCCATCTGCGTAAAGCGCAGGGAATCATCCCACGCAGACCTTAAAAACTATAAAATCCGATGAATATTAATATGATCAAGATTTTTTTGAAGTAGATAATTATTCATCGCGTAAAGCTGTGGAAAATGTTTTGAAATTTACGATTTTTTGGCTAATATTTTTCACAACTAAATTTTTACAGTCTGTACACAAAGATTAAACTGAAAAGATTAAATTAAAAAATCAAACTGAAAAATTAGGTTTTTGAAGTTTAAAATGGGAAAGTCCAATTCTTACTGAATTCATTTATTAAGGCCCTCATACGAAGCGACCATCAAATGAAGAACTCTCACCAGTAAAAAAGATGGGCACGAAACGTTGCCGCGTCGTGGTTTCATCAGATTCCGAAGATGATGATGTTGAAATGGTAGACGTGAGAAAAAAAGAGGAAGATATGGAGCTAAGTCCAGGATATAAATTAGTAAGGAACGGTTTTCTATCCCAGTTTAATAGTAACCAAATGATTTGTGAAATTTGGTCGATTTATGTACTGATATTGAACAACGGATGAAAATTTTTGAATAAATGAAAAATAAATTTAATCTAAAAACATTATTAGATGTCGAAAATTTGATCTTAAATCACTTAGTAACTTTACACTTGGCTCGAAGTTATTGGAGTTCCATATATTTGTTTTATAGTAGGGTAGTTCAGCTGAAGTTGCTTTTTTTCAGAAGTTATCTCACCGTGAAAATACTTCTTCGGAGACTTCATTGGTGAGCGATTCCAAATCTTCAAAGCCTGTTATAAGTGAGATGGCCATCTCATTTATCAATTCATTCCGCGTTACAGAGCAAGTCTGTACTTAATCATCAATTTCATTCTTTTTAATTAGCATATAATATTTTGCACATTTATTTTCAAATTAAAACTAAATATTCGTTGATTTAATCATTTAAAAAATTTCCCGAGTGAATTTCGTACCATTCTGTAGTTCTTGTTTTCAGATGGACATTCAGGATCTTTAGATATGAACTTCAGATATTCAGTAATTTCCAGTTTAAAACCTAAGGTATTTACTGGGCATTAATTGCAATAAATTTTTTAATTAATTAATGCAAATCTAGGATTCATCTACAACGACATCAAAACTTGATCGTTCTACTGATAGGAGTATAGTGGATGAAAGCGCATCTACTGCATGTTTGGCTACTGTACCTGATATTGAAACTGTGCGATTTCCTCATTTAGACTTTGACTTTCTTCAACCAGACCGCATTCGCGATGCCGATAAACGTTTACGCAGTCATCCAGATTATTGTTCACGTACTCTGTATGTGCCAGAATTGTTCATGAAAAAGCAAACACCTGGTATGAGTTGTTATTTCGAAATGTTAATCGAGCTCTAAAATTTGTAATTTAATGAATTGATAGCAGTAATGATGTATAGATTTAGTTTGTGCCAAATTTTATTTTTTCTAGATGATAATCTTATTGTAAATTCACAATTTTGGGAATATTTTTTAGGACATCGACAATGGTGGGCGGCTAAATCGGCTTACTTCGATACAGTATTGTTTTTCAAAGTTGGAAAGTTTTACGAAATGTATCATATGGATGCTGTTATTGGCGTCGAAAATTTAAACCTCAATTACATGAGGGTCAGTCAAGTTTAGCTTATCTTAATAATTACTTGTTTGTTCCTCTCTAGGTTATTTTTAATGAAAGCTGAATTTCTAAGATCGGATTTCTTTAGGGTAGTTTTGCGCACTGTGGATTTCCAGAAGTAGCTTACGGTCGCTTTGCTGATCAGCTGGTTAATCGAGGGTATAAAGTTGCCCGCGTAGAGCAGACTGAAACGCCAATGCAATTAGAAAACCGAAATAAAATCGAGAAAGCTAATGACAAAGTTGTGAAGAGGTGTTATTCAACATATGTGTTTCGCCGTTGCAGATCATGACATGCTCTTAACTTGTTAAAAAAATGGACAATTTAAGATATCAATATCTTTTATTTAATTTATTTTTCACTGTATTAATTCTTTGAGCTTGTAGCTATATATAATGTTAATTCTTGTTTTTTATATAAGATCTTAATCGCTTCTTTATTTTTGAATAAATTAGTCAAATTATGTTTAGAAAGTCTAAACTTCTCATAGTGTTTTTTTTAATGTAAAATATTTCAGGGAAGTTTGCAATATTACTACTCCAGGCACACGAACATACGGAGTACTTGATGGAAATGACGAACAAAATATTGTAGATGTGATGGACTCAACAGCACATTATTTGTATGCTGTTGCTGAAAGGGTATTTGAATTTTGACAGCAATTTTCCATTATTTTGGTTGAACATATTATTAGATAGCATAAATGTTTGTTTCAGGGTACAGAAAGTGTAGAATATGGTGTCTGCTTCGTCGATACAACCGTCGGTCGATTCTATGTATATTTTTCTTGTTTGGGGAAATCTTTTTGAAAATATTCGAAAATGTTCTAGAAAATATGATATATTTTCAAAACGGCATCTTTTTTGGATATTTAATTTTTTGTGCTTTTACGAAAACCATTTCAGATCGGCTGTCTCTCAGATGGCAGTAGTCGTTCTGCTCTAAGGACATTATTCTCTCATTATCAGCCAGCTCAGGTTTGTTGCTAACCGAAATGAACAATTATTTTTTAATTCCAATTTTGTTTCACTAAGATTTTGTAGATTTTGTATGAACGTGGACGAGTTTCGGCATCGACAATGGCTGTGTATAATAGTACTGTGAGTGCTGTACCCAAAGAAGCATTATTTCCGAAGAAAGAATTTTTAACATCTGAGAACACTTTGAAGTTGGTACGAATTCAATGTAGAGGAAAAATTCAATCTAAATTCGTTTAAATATACTTGCGTATATTTCTTGCGTTCTTTTTCAAAAGAAAGCAACGTGTTTATGTCATTTTCAAAATAATGTAGTTTGCTCACTTTTGCTTACGTCAGTTAAATATTATTGAGTGTATTTATTTCAGCTGGCAAGCGATAAATATTTTGGCAAATTATATGATAAGTGGCCTGTAGTTGTACTAGATATGATGGACAGAGATAGTCTTATCCCGAAGTGTAATCCTACGTATGATGCATGCATTTCAGCCTTAGGGGCTGTTATTTGGTTCGTCCACTCAGTATTTGATTCTGTATTATAGCCGACTTTATTGAAATTCACTGAGATTTGCTTTTCACGAATTTTCTTGATGTAAAACTTCATGAAAAGCATTAAATTTATTTGAGTTGAAAAATTTCTGCGGAACATTTCCAAGTACACTTCAAATTTCAGGTATTTAAAGAGATGCTTTATTGATGTTGATATGATTTCAATGCGAAGATTTGAGCAATATAAACCAATGAACCTCACAGGACCTCTTTCCCAAGATAAAGTAAATTTTGTGCTTCATTTCCTTTTCGATTGGTTATGCCGAGCTTTCATCGTCACATGATTTCTGACCTTTTTTCTCTTCTTTCTTTGTAATTATGGTTAAAAACACAAAATCTCTATACATGTAATAATGGTCGTTGTGATTAGTACTAATGCGGAATCCGAATTTCTTTAAGGATCAAGCAGAATGTGATCAACAGTATTGGAATGGACGCCGTCTTATTTTAGATAGTCTTGCTTTGAAACATCTGAATATCATACCACCTATGGGTTCTGCTAAGAAATTTTCACCACGCGATCCAGTTACTGCAAAATATACACTTTATAATGTTATTAATAAATGTCTCACTCCGGCAGGTATAATTTATTGACACTATTAGAATAGTCCTGAAAGTTTTTTGACGAAAGTCTTCCTATTGTTGACTTTTAAAACCGCGTTCTTTTCATCCACCGTTTTTTAAAACAATTCAGAACTTGACTCTAAATGGTTTCAGGTAAACGTCTTCTTCGGCAGTGGGTTTGTGCTCCTGTTTGCGATCGGGAGATTCTGTGTTCGCGGCAAGATGCAATAGAATGGCTTTCTGAATCGAGATTGAAGGGATTTATTGATAAAGCCGTGGAGCGGTTACGTAAAATACCTGACCTAGAACGCTTAGTTCAAAAGTAAGTTTTGTTGTCGAAGGTTCAGTACATTTACATGTATATTTAGAGCTTTGCTTATTGAAGCATACATTTTCTTTTTTTCAGAATACACACGTTAGGATTAAAATACCGTGCAGAGGAGCATCCTGATAGCCGAGCGCAAATGTTTGAAACTGTGCGTTACAATAAGCGAAAAATTCGAGATTTAGTCCGGACTTTGGAAGGTTTCGAGCGTATTCAGAATCTTCATCTAGAATTTATGGAAAATTTTGGCGAAAGTCAGAAAACAGTGTGTGTGATTTGGTTTATTCACTTCATCTAGTGTTATTATAAATGACAAAAAATTTTGCCGAAACGCTTAATATAAAAATTATTTTAAGTAAGACTTTCCTGAAAAGTTCGATTTTGAGATTCAAAAATCGATTTTGAATTATGAAAAGTAGCTACAGTGTATATACAAGAAGTGTGATAGTTTATTTTTTTCAGTTTTTTTGATTTGAATTTCATTCAAAGTTGATTTCGAAGGTCTTGTTGATTTCAACATAATTAGATTGCTTCGTGATAGAAGCAGGAATTAATAATATTTTATTTAATTTGAGAAAACCTTCTGTTAAACCAAAGTTGTTATAGCCCTTCATTGTTGGAACGATGCTTTGGATATCGATTTCCTGACATCTCAGATGATTTGAAACATTTTAAAGTAATTTATCTTCTTTAGTTACTAAAATCGTAGTTTTTAGAAACAATTTATCATTGTTCTTTTTAATTTGCTACTCTTTAGCTCTGGAAATTGAGGTATCTCATGAACTGTCTTCTATGAAAAATTTCTTATTAATTCTTTGCTTGTGCTTGTTGGATTTAATTATTTAGTCATCTTAAATTCATATTGAGCACATCTCTTCCGGAGCACAGTGTTTCCTGTTAAGATATTAGGAATCGAAGTATTTTTTTTAGAGATGACTGGAAACTCTGGCAGCCTAGTAGTTCCGTTACTTTTTTAATCGATTCTGATCTCATTTCACTTGCATGATCCTAGTGCTTAGGCCTTATTTTTTAACATGTAGAAGATCAAGTTACTGTACGAAATGTTTGCTTACGCTTGTGTTTTAGGGTTATTTTGAGCTTGTTATCAATTAATCATTATCGATCGTGGCGTAAACATTTTTGAATTTGAAAAATAAATGAAGTCGATCAACTTGCTTATTGGCTAAATATGATACTTGCAGAATGCATTTAATCATGATAAAGCACAAGAAGAAGGCATTATTGTGCCAGAAAAAGGTGTAATTAAGGAATACGACGATGCAATTCGTAATGTAAAGGAATGCATTCATGAACTGGATACGTATTTAAATGTCATCAGAAAGCAACTGCACTGTTCAGTAAGTTTATTGCTTCACATGAATAATCAGAAATTATAGATGAATGACCACAATTTAAGGTGTTCGAATCATTTATTCCCTTTTCTTACCATTATTAAAGTTTTAAAGATTTTCTAGAATATCAATTTCTTTGGAAGCGGTCGTTCCCGTTACCAACTTGAAATACCAGAAGCGATAGCTATGAATTTGGACCATGAATTTGAGCTTAAATCCTCTCGAAAGGTAAGATAATATTAATTAAATTATGTTTTGTTGTTTTTTCATTCAATCTATTTGGTATCATTTTTTGGAATAGGGTTATAAACGGATGGTAACGAGTGAACTGGTGAACTTAGTTAAAAATTTGGACGAAGCTGAAAATCAACTTGATGTCGTGCAGCGTGACATTATGAGACATGTTTTCGCTGATTTTGGCGACAGGTTAGTGAAGTTTCCAAATAGATGATGTCATTCAATTTTTTTGGAATACAGAAATAGCGAATGTAAGATAAAAATAAAATCTTTCGATACGCTTTATAACAATTGAAATAATACATTTATTTCAATGCTTGTTAACTTGGAATCTGCAATGCTTAAAACAATCTAAAGTATTTTGTAAACGATTTGGTATATATTAGTATTAATAAAGACATGAATATAAATTATGCATCAACATAGAATTATACCATAACAGTAAAAAGTATTGTTAATTATTTATTAAAGACTAATGAAACGTCTTATGTCTGGTAGACATAGTGCGTTCTCTTTTTGTTGCTCATTCCTATAATCTCTGATTATAATGATAGTAATCTTAAGCTTAACTAACGCTTAATATCTTTGATGATAACTTTGAACGTTGGTTACTGGAAATTTATTAACCATAAAAGTTGGATTTATCAGAAAATCCAGTTCCAAAAATTTTAACTAAAAATGTTGAAATAATAGAAAAATCGAAATAGCTAAATTGATAATTAACGCATTTGAAGGTCTACGAAATGGACAATGGTTGTTGAACGAATGGCTACGTTTGATGTGCTTCTTTCTTTAACTCGTTATGGTCAAGATTGCGGCCTAAATATATGTCGTCCTCAGTTTATTTATGATAGTAAGCTGGTATAAGTTTATTTATTTGTGATTTGTGATTTACAAATTTATCCATTCAAACGTTTGTAACATTTATAAATAATTGAAATCTAATTTTAATTCATTTGAAAAACTTTCATTGTACTGAATAGTTATATAGCTATGTTCATTGTAATAGTTTTTTAATTAATCGATTATACTTTCAGCCCGTATTAGAAATCAAATCCGGATATCATCCATCGCTTGCTGCAATAACTGCTTCAGGCAGCAATTTCACATATATACCAAACAGTGTATTACTAGGAGGAAGTGAGTCATCAACAATTCTGCTAACAGGTCCAAATATGGGTGGAAAATCGACATTAATGCGCCAAGTTGGTGTGCTGGTTGTGCTTGCTCAAATAGTGAGTCCTTTCCCTTAACTATAGAAAAGTGGACTACTTCAGTTATTCAACAATATTGTAACCTCTATCTAATATAGTATTTGTATGATCAAGACATGAATAAAAAGAATTGCTCAATCTTCCATCAAATAGTTATATAGTGCTCATTTATTTCTTCCTGATGATACGAAAGTAGCTCTACATCAGCTATGGAGGGTGGACAAACCTACAATATGATTAAAAACTGACTTTTTAGTCAGTAAATCGTATGATCGTGTTCAGTATTTTCTGTTCAATTTTTTATTTTTTCAATTCTTGCTATTTCCCTGTCTAAAAATTCTTAGGTTTTTAGCAGCTGATGGCGGGAATAGTTCCAAAGATTCTAAGTATTATTTTGTTTCAGTTTGGACTAATACTTCACTCAACTTCCCAATTTTAATTAAATTAAATCGAAATTTTAAAGTTGAGTTATTATGCCTTTTCATTGTTCAATAGGTACCGAATTATCACATTGTAGGGTAGCTTTGTTCCTGCGGATGAAATGAAATTGTCACCGGTTGATCGAATTTTTACAAGGATGGGTGCGGGTGATCGAATTACTGCAGGTCGACTTTCATTCGCTGTTTCTGTTAGTTCAGAATATATTTGTAAGTCTATTTAAAACAGTATTTCAGGCCAATCTACTTTCTATGTTGAATTATATGAAACGAATTTGATTTTACGAAATGCAACCAGACATTCCCTTGTGATAATGGACGAACTAGGTAGAGGGACAAGGTAACATTTCATTTGCATTTATTTACGCTTATAGCGATAACAGTTAATATTTATATTCAGTCCTTTGGCTAGTCGAGATTTTATTTGTTAATTTACAAAGTTTTAGGATTTTTTTCACTTGCTTTCCAGTTATGATATACACTTTTGTTTCTGCTCCCTTAAAATTAAAAATATTAAAGAGTTTAGTACAGACTCTCACATTTTTAAAGCGTTTTCATAATGGAAACAATATTATAATTTTTAGAAAACTAATTTTATTTAAAGTTTCAAAATGAATATTGTTTTAGCACTCATGATGGCACCGCTATTGCATATGCGGTGTTACTGGATGTAGCAACTCGGTTGAATTGTCGTACCTTTTTTTCCACTCATTATCACAGTTTGTGTAAAGCAGTTGAAAATCTTGACAACATCAAAACAGCACATATGGTTAGTTTTCCATTGCGAAATAGTGATAATGAAAGTACCACTGAAGCTTTAAATTGAATTAACATATTCCATACTACAATCATTACAAATGACGTAAATTATCATGATTCCCAAACATTATTTACCTGGAAAGATCCTGATATCTGAGCTGAATTTTATCCTAATGCAGCTATTGCAATATTTAAACCATATAAAATGTTATAATTTCTTATCATAATTTTAGTTTCATCTCAGTGAATCTATCTCTAAACTTTAATTCTTCTCATTCCATTTATCCAGGATGTAATGGGAAGTAATTTTTTAGAAAAATTTTGTAAATGGGTAATAATGTGTCGTTTCATCATCTTAATTTGATCTATAAGGTATTTAACGGATTCACCAATGCCTGCATTTTCGTAGCAATTTCGTTCGATATTTTCCTTGTCAAAAACTTAAATTTGAATTTGAACATTTTTTAGGCTTGCGTTGTTGAAAATGAAAATGCCGAAGATCCAATCATGGAAAATGTTACCTTTTTGTACACGCTAACTGGTGGGATATGTCCAAAATCTTATGGATTCTTTGCTGCAAAAATTTCTGGACTCAAGGAAGAAGTAGTTGAAGTTTCTAATATTTTGCAATGAAGATTTCATTTTAGGTGAAATCCGAATAAAGACGCAACGTTTATGCTTGAACAAGGTATCATTTAAGTATAAGTTGCAGGTTATTCGAGCTGCATTTGTTGCTTCGCGGCGTCTTGATGGAGGAAAAACACAAAAGGAACGTATGGCGGAATTACGACGACTTGCACTGAGTGAGAAATGCAGTGCAACACAACTTAGGGAAATAATTAATTCATTGCTAATTTCATCATGAAAGTTTTTTAAAAGACGAGTGTTTTCACTCGTCCGACTGCCTAATTTGTAGAATTGTATTCGTTCTATTATTTTATCGATATTGATTGTAAGGGATGATTTCGTAAATTTATGCATTAAAGGCTTTCTGATTATTATGTACTGCACATTCGGCTAATGTCAATAAAATTGTATTGAGTTGAATCTCAATGGACACTTTGAAAGCGAATCACTATATTGTTGCTTTGATCTTTCCATCTATATTTTCTCATTGGTCAGGTTATTTGTGATTTATATCTCCTTATCTTTTCCAGCAACGTGATTTAATGTTTTCTAAGCTTCTGGAAAAGTATACTCAATCATCAGTTTTTTGTTGCTTCTCTATATTGCGTTGTATCGCTTAAGTTATCTTTATAGTTTATGGATGCTAGGAATTGACATTTCTCGAAGAGTTATATTATGCATATTTCAGTCGTAAATGACTTATTGCTTATTGCTTATGGTAATTTTTTTTTTTTGATTATGGGTACACAACATCTTCATGTTGTACTAGCATTGAAATTTGTCCACAGTTAGATTCAAATGTTGATCTCTAGATATTTCATTATTTTACTTTTTTGTATTTTCAAAAAACCTCGTATTTGTTTTCTTGAATAAAATGGGTTCATCTTTTTAAGCAGAGCAATTGTTACGTCTGTTTAAGCGGAGTGTTTTATTGCAATATCCCTTCTACTTCTGTAGAGAGAATTGAAATTTGTAAATAATTCATGCAAATTTTTGATGAAAATCATATGAAATCATGTTACATGAAAATTCAATTTTGCTTTGTTTTCTTTTGTATTTTTTGCTTAATTATACCCATAGAAGCAATGCTTCAAAGTGGGAATTCAAGTTTAAAGTATTATTTTTAAAAAAAAACTGATCATGTCTGTGTTAATTAAACTTCAAGAGATGCGAAGGTCGCAGTAAACGACGACGACATGAATTATACTGGCTTGTTGCTTGGCAAAAGTTTTTCTTTTTGGGAAAAAAATGGTTCCATAATGTTGCCAGGTGATATCAATGTACAATGGAAAGATTATCGAGAAATCGTTCAAGTAAGATTCTGTTAACATGGAATTCTAACAAGCTATGGAGGTTGCTTCTATTAATTGATTTGTAATATTTTTTGGCTTTGGAAGTATAAGCTATTGTTATCACTTATCTTTATCATTTATTTTAGCCAGACAAAGCAAGTTTCTGGGTAATGCTAGGAAGTTTGGTATTATTTATTATATGGATTGTTTTCATAACATATTATATGTCTCGAGTTATTGGTCCAATCGTTGCATTTTTTCTTACGCGAATTGCTCATTTGAAAGGATATAATGTGCAGATAACGATAGGTAATTTTATGCTTTAGTTAGCTTACTACTCGAGCTTGGTAAATTGTATTTTCTTGACTCTTCATATAAATTTCCGTTAGAAAGTTTTTAATTTCCATCTTATAATAATATTTCAACAAATTTCATCGGTAGGAATTTTCGCAAGGAAATGTTTTATGTATGGTTATAAACGTGTTTCTAGATGCATAACTTTTAGTAAAGAGTATTTTCTATCACATTTTATTCAATGATCACCTACATAATGATTGTTGTATCAAATATAGTTTAGTTTATTAAGCTTCGTTTTCTTTTGCTTCTGCATAACAGATCTTTAATTCGATTTAGTGGTATGCAAACATTTTTTCAACATCTTTTTAAATACAATCTGTGGTTGCTATATATGCGTAAGTTATAAAGCTATTTTTTCAGGTTCATTTTCCATAAGTTTCCTTTCCGGTAAAATAATGTTTCGCGATTTTCGATGTATGTGTCAAAATTTCTTATTCTGTTGCAATGACGGATGGATTATCTTTTCGTATTGGAATTACATTCCGTCAGATTATGCTCATAAAAGGTGTGGTATGAAAGAACTTTGATAAAGGACGTATCTAGAAAATAAATATAAAAGTTGGATTTATATGATATATTGAAGTTTTTAGCAATATATCAAGATTACATATATCCTTGAATGGCCTACAGCTGCATATTTATAACCGCTTATCAAATTATCGGTCTTTGGCAAGATATTTTGGACTTGAAAAATTGTTTATTCCTTTGAAAGATGAGAATGACAAAGCGCGGAGATTTACAAGTAAGTGAATAAATAGGTTTTTGATTTTATTCATGTTATTGTGATATTGAGTAGGCAGGATTATTTCATGTGTATCATTGGATATATTTAAGCCAAGTCTTGAGCAAATTAATTGCTATGAATTTTTTGTCGTATTGTTTTACCTATTTTTGATTTTTATTGTTTTAGCAGAAGAAGAACAAGAATGGGACAAATTTTATGATAATTTGTGGTCTTTGATTGGATATATTAAGTTGGATATTAGTTCGGGACGTCTGGTTGCCGGAAATGCGCTTCTGCCTTCAATGATTGTTTCATCTTTTGAAAATTATTCGTGTTAGTTAATTTAGTAAACTTTCGCAAGATGAAACGGTAGGCTAAAATCGAGTATCTGTTTTCAAATTTAAAGGTTTGTGGTTTCTTTTTCTGCAATTTGCCGCAAGATAAATTCATTGAAATCATAAACATTCCTTATACTTATTGTCCAATATAATGATTCAAATACATTTGGCAGTTGATATCAAAAAGTCGTTTTTGATGAAATAAATCGGAAAAAATATGTGAGATGTGTTCTTAAACATATCCTAAGAAATCTAGTTTCCCTTCCTACGCATAGGTTTTTCTTATATTTTACTTACATATCTGAGGCATTTGCTGATTGTCTTCTTTATTCATCACAAGTTTGTTGTTTCCTTTCTTTTAGCTGAGGTTTCACTCAAGGAGTATGGCAAAGGTGATGACGTAGCCTTACTTAGCATTATCGGTGGCACAGAAAACGTTCGGGTCACGCTGGTACAGTGTAGTCAGTTTTTGGAAAAGAAATCAAATTGCACCAGCCGATATGATCCACCACCCAGAACAATGGGTGATGGTTTCACCATTATTCAAACAGCTCATCTCAATTTCTTTTACAGTCAATCTGTTCTAGGTACTTCTTGATTTTTTCCCATCAATCAGTCCATTATTTGGTAAAGTTCATAATTTTCTTGCAATTTCAGTCAATTTTTTGCTCTTACCACTTCAAGCCTTTCTTGCATGTAAAATGAGTGAAGAAATATTACATTCAGAACTGATTTTGGCATCGTAAACTCGTGATGAAGAATTTGCAGTTTTATTTTTTGTTCAGCATTAGAGTTTCTCTTTGAACTTCTAATGATAATCAAATATAATTGATTGAATTGAAATTCATTTTTGAATTTTTGAATTTTTGAATTTTCTTTTGCAATCATTTCTGTCTAACATTTGCATTTACCGTTGCATTTTAAGGTATTGTGAAGGAAGGTCAACAATCAGTGACTGAAGATCTTCCCATTTGGGAATCTGTGTGGCGATTCGATAAAAATACCGTTTTTTCATATGGTCCATGGGCTGATGCGCAGCGTGTTCTTCTCTATGATTTTTTCTTTCCACCGGAATACCGTAATTTGGAAATAACGTATGCTATCATTATCTACATTATTATCTCTATTTTTACTTTTCTACAAAATTTCACAAATCCTTATTTTGCATTTTTTTTTGTCATTCTTTTGGATAATGGGTTGTTTTCTAGGAATAACAACTTCTGGTAGTAGTGAATACTGTATTTCAGAGTAATGCCAAAAGAAGGAGAACGGCGGATTTTTTTATCGCATGATATGAGAATTTCACTTTGGAGTGACGCAGCGATTGACATTTGGTTTATGAGAGGGGACGAACTGAACGCTTTGCATTTATTAGTTAAACAAGGCTCATCTGTTGATGTAATCGCTTGGGCATTTTATTCCAAATGTATTAGCATTTTAAGTAACATATTAACCATTTAAGCTTCAGTATTTAAAAAGAATTTGCTACAAAAAGTATTAAAATCTGTCATATTTATTATGTATTGCAGTTGAAATTGCCTTGGATAACAACAGCGAAAGGATATGAGAGTGTTCTTCGGTGCTGTTTTTTATTTGTTGAATCATCCACTTCTCTTGCATATCCTAAATTTTTCCAATGTGAAACTTTACGTTTAACACTTAATGTTCATTATCCACGCGTCTTCAATGGATATCAACTGTGGAAATATGCAATTGAAATTAATAAAGCCAGCACATGCGCTGTATGGGATCATAAGCATTTTTTTGTTGTAAGTTTTATTTACAAGGAAAAATGTTTGTGTGGATATTCTGAAATTTTTAAATTGCTGAATTTTTATAATTTATGTTCCGTCTGAGTCATGGAATTTTTGAATTCATTTGCGAGATTGTTCGAGTTTCTTTTGTGATTTTTGCAAAAATGTATAAAGGTTTCAAATTTGTTATGATGTGAAGGGGTAAGGGGCAGTAGTAAGGTTTCGTAAAATTGAATGTTTTTTTTAGGATTTGATCAATGAATGGACTTCAAATTCATTAATGGATCTATTTAAATTCATCCCATATACATGGGAATTCGAAATTAATGCAATGGATAGTTTCGAACTTACACTGTTACTGAATGAGCATAATTGGATCGATGCGAGGTAGGGCAATGCGCTGCTTTTTTTATTTTAGAAGAATTTATATTCCAAATGGTGCAGGAGGAAAACCAAATATTTTTCTTTCAGATTTGGCAATTATACGCATATTCTTTAGCATACTTTTTAAGAGTGTATTATTTATTCTCGCACTTCCAAGTTGAAAATTTCAGTTCTTCAGTATCCGCGGAAAATCATTTAGCTGCTATTGTGGGCGAAAATGTGACAATATCGTTCATATTACCATTTCTCGACTTCTGTCCTAAAACAATGACAACTGTTTATGAAATCAAGGCTCAAGGTATGATTGCATTGCGCACATGGTTACCACCTAAAAGTCCCCTCTACAGTGTCCTACATTCGCTTTTGAAATGCACCTCTGTCACTTCTGCTTCTTCAACAGTGGGGGATTTACCGGCTGCGCTACAATTGGCACAGGTTTGGTATTCATTTATCTTGTCAGTGATTCATGCCGACTTTTGATTTGCTAACAACGCTAAATTTATTTCATTTTTCCTCAGCTAAATATAATTTCATTATATTTCCCGAGTGCTTTATTTATTATTGTTGTACTTTTTAGGATTGGGTCGAATTATGGAGAACTGAAATGATAACAGTGATATTTAAATATACTAATCACCCTTTATATTATGATCCATCATCCGATCTTCCGCTGAATATAGTCAAATCAGCAATAAAAAAACAAATATCTCCAATTACTCTACCTCCAGACCAGTTATCGCTTGAGGTTCCTAGTACTTGAACTATTAATGGTAAAAATAATTCTTAGAAAAATTTTTTGAATTAACGAAGTTTTAATTTCAGTTCATTTCGTCGCTATAATCAACGGTAATTATTCAAGATTTTCTAATTAATACAAATGTTGGTCTAAATCTTGTGACTGATGGATCTTGAATGTACAGTTTTCTTATATTTGTGTTTAAGCTAGGTTTTAGAATTTCTAAGATATCATCTTCAGATCGATATAGGCGATTCCGAAATTATATTAATAGGCCTTCTTATTCGTTTCATTATTGATTTGAAAAATAATTATTTTGGATTATATGATCAGGTAAAGTTATTTTATGCATTTTTATATTTCAGTTTGCTTTTATTAAAGGTGCCTGTGAGAGAATTATAAAAATGAATGCAAAAGAACGAGATTTAAACTGTAGGAATTTTGTAATTTTTAAATGCAATTTTCCTATTACTCGTTTTGAAGATACCCGTTTTCTTTTGCAAGCTGCGATATTTTAATTTATAGCTCACTGATGTCGAAAAAATTAATGCTGACACGTCACCAAGTCAGCTTTATGGCAATATCATTTCCAGTGATTGTGAGCGTTACCGACCACTTTCGCTGCGCCTCAGCTTACGCGTTGGTAAAATTAAAGGACTTTGTTTAATTCACAAGTCAAAAATGAACTCAACTATAGGTAAATGATAATTTCACTCTTTAAGTTTCTTGTTAATTCAGCAAAACTTTCAACCTTCCTCTTTTTGATTCGTATAATAACGAGAAAAATTAATTAAATAGAACAAATATGTATTTAATTTTCACTTCTTGGACCATTCTCTTTATATGTCTTTTTTGCTGATTTCATCTAATTATTGTGCCATAGAAAGGCTATTAGTAGCTATATTAATAGAATGTATCTCTGTTTTGTTTATCTTCGTTAAAATTAGTTACATTTGAATAGAAAATATTTCAGTGTGAAATTTTCTAGATTGCTGCCCAGAAGTTCGAGTTGATGAACTAATTTTGGAAATTGTTAAGGATGCACTAGGTGCAATGATTCAGGTAAAACTTTCTTTACTTTTTAAATTTAATTATTAATTGAAACATCATCACGAGAAAATTCTAATTTCAACTTTAGATTGGTTTTGGTATAGCTTCGGTAAAGTTTAAGTCATTTTCCGAATTTCCCGATTCTGTGAATGATTCACTGGTATTGGAAACATTTTCATTTCGTGGTCAGGCTTTTTTCTCTGATGTGGATATTCCGTGGGATGCCGTAACACTTGAATATGGTTGGCTTATGGAAATTTCTTCTGGGCAGTTGTTTGGTAAACTTCATCCCTCCCAGGTTTCGTTTAATTAAGTTACTCGTTTCGAGAATTAGAATTTCAGGATTCTTGAAAGTTGGATTGAAGTTGATTGATTCTTAATGGATCTGACCTAACATTCCGATCACTTTAATTTTTTGATCAATTCAATGCATTTCGCTTAGTAGCATTGTTACATATCGAATTGATCTTATTTTTTGGAGAACATCGCTCTTATCTTTTAACAGATCACTTAACTTTTTTTAATTCACTTAAAAAGTATTACTGAATAATTTCATGTAAACCAATGTTTATCGTTGCAGATTGCTGTACTCGTGCAGTGTATCGAATCATTAGTGTTATTGGCTGTTTGCTCTGATGATAAATTGTTAATACCTGAAAAGTTCGTCCTTCAAAAAACTCTCTATCCTAAATTTTATAAAAATATAGCTTTTTGAGCTATTTGCAACTGCCATAATGAATGGAAAAATGTTTTGGGAAAGAAAAAATCGAAATTCTCCTTACAACAATGCTGGAAAATTTATCTTGCAATGCTTTATATGAATACAGAAAATAATCATGCTTCGCATTCTTTGCAGGTATGATTTTTGCATTCATATGAACGACCTTCGCACGTGTCCATATGCTGCATTAAATTTAGTTCATCGGAAAGCATCAGTCCAAAATTGTGAATCCGAAGAGAATGTCAGTTTGTTGTTCAAAAACTTTTTTCATTCTTATGATTGATAAAAACCCAATATACAAGCAAGCAAGTAAAACATACGTGCTGTTTTCTACTTACGTACTTCTGACGAAATTTCTCGTCTGTAACTGATGAATTATTTATATTATTTTTTTTTGTTGCATATTCTCTTCAAAGTATTTCCAGTTAAAATATAAATCATTACGAATTAGCATCGAACAAGTGAAAGTGTCTGTTGTGGAAGAACGAAGTTTCTTTCAATTTGAATTGTCACCTATTCGTTTGGCCTATTGCAATTGTCACTGTGCATCATTTTGCGCTAATATTCTTCTGAAATTTCCTTTTGTTAGTTTTTCATGATTTAATGCAGAATGATATTTCTTATAGAGATTTTTGGAATTATATTTTGGAATTTCTGTTAAGAAATAAGACGTTACTTTTTTTTTAAAATTAACTTTTGTATCATTTCTTGAAATCGGCGGTAGTGGTAGAATCATATTTCTCATACACTTAAACTTCTAATGTGAATCATATTTCTTGAACTTTAAATGTGATATGAATAGTTAGTACTTTCGTTGTTATGTCGTTAAAATCGAAATGAACAATTCAAATTGAGTTAGTTTTCCAAAAATGTTGATTCTATTTTTCGGATTATTCCTGAAATCTTTCGGTACGCGGAAAAGGAATTCAAACATAACTTTTATTCTGAAAGAAAATATTGTGAATAATTCAAAAAATGAAAAATTTCCAGATTCAACTGAAGCAGTTTGTGTCTGTATTGCCAAAGAACATAGAAAAATGGATTGAATGTGGCTCTGTTTTGTTGAATGACATAAGTTTTGACATACACTTACCTTACAGAATGTCTGAAGCACATATATTCATGGAGCAGAAAAATTTCCTCATTAAACATGATAAGCGTACCAAAAGGTAAGTATTATTTGATTTCATTAATGAAAATATATATATATATATATGTGTGTGTGTGTGTGTGTGTGTGTGTGTGTGTGTGTGTGTGTGTGTGTATACTAATTTCTTTTCGTGGAATTTCTTCCAATACAAATTTTAAATGGTGAAACTTGATTAAAGAGAGAGCAAGAAATAAATTATCGTTTCTATAACATTAAGAAAGATGTACAAGATCTAGGTGATTTTCAGTTACGTGATTTTCAGTTACCTTTTTTATTTCTACCTTTTTTTTGCAGACTTTATTTTCTATGGGATAATACAAATAGTTGCGCCTGCTTTGGTCATACTTGGTTTTTTGGTCCTGTTGATACAATGTAGGCTCTTATGTTTGCCATTTGCATTTCTTTTTATGCTTATATTAATTAAAGATTTATGTCCTATTCATGGAAAAATCCGATTTTCTACTGATACATAATCTTTTCAGTGGCCTGTCGCTGATGCATGAACTTAATAAGCCTTGTGTAGGGAGCAGTATTAGAAATGAAACGGACGCGCAACCTGTCATTGGTCAGAGTATTATTCATGAGGATAGATGGTGATTTTTTTCAACATTTTTAATTGTTTGCATGTTTATAAAATGTCTTGTAACCATTTTATAGTGTTTTAGGATGATCAGTGCAAAAAATCTAGTGGAACAGAAAGGTCTTGCTGCCATCGAAGAAAATAGGGAAGAGGTGAGTATATAATATACATGTTGTAAGCTTAAAATTAATATCTCACTTAAAAAAATTTTATTTGTAGGAAACTATGAGTGAAAGGAAGGCATCTTCCGATTCTTTCCATTCGGCATTTTCATCAACTGATGTTAATATATATCATCATATGGTTGGTCCAATCCTCTCATCGACAATCCTTCATGAAACTTATGCTTCATTTTTAAGTGTTTATGAGAACGGAATCACGAGTGATAGTAATTCGAAACTGTTAAAGTCTAGCTCCTCTCGAAAGGTAAAATTTCTTAATTTTTTGTGCTACTTAATAAAAGTGAAATTTTTTTTGAATTTCCTGGTCTTTACTTTCAACTCTAGGAAATTAATTTTGTTGATAAGAATCCGATAAAATATTTAAAAGGGCATCAGTTTTGATTTTCGATATGACTAGTTTGTTTTCTTACGAAATCGTACCCGTGTTATAACTTTTGCGTAAATTTTTTTCAGCTGAGAGTTCTGAATTTAAAGTTTAAAGTTTTTAGATAACATCTGGAATTAACGAACTTATATTAACAAAGCAAGAAGAGAAGCAGAAATTAGCTATGAAAAAAGACGTTAGTGGTAATGAATCATCTGTTGATGCCGATATTTTTGACCGACATACGATGAAAATAAATGGCATTTTAGGTAGTCAGTTACACGTAAGTTATCAGATATTACATCATTCATATAAAGAATTTATTCGACAAGATTCATCGGAGTACTGAAGGACTGCAATAATAACTCATTCTCAACAACAATTTATTAAGGCTTCTTGTTTCGTCAGATAGTTGGTATATTTACCAACTCTTAGTGATCCACATCCAGATTTAACATTTAATTAAAAAAGATTATCGGATAAGTATAAGTAAGTGGGTCAAACAACTAATGTGACTTCACTTTTCGCTTATTAAAAAATCTTTTTGAATATTTTATCTTCTGGCTGAGATTTTAATAGTAGAATAGTATGGAAACATAAGAAAAATATGTTCTGATTCGCTGCTCACGCAATTGTAGCCATCAAATCATTACCAAATTAGTCTGCTACTTTCGATTTTAAAATTGACATGCATACATGAAAACAAATTTTTCCAATACGATAAAACTGAGGAAGCCTGAACATCGAGAATATTGTATTGTTATCGAAGCATTCTGTTTAAGTCAATTAATTTCAGATCTTTATAACACCACTGGCTTTAGAAGTGACGCAACGGATTATGGAGCAGATATTAGCTGGATTCATGCTTATAAATCCCGTCTTTATTGTTCAACATCTGTACACAGTATGCTCTTTCCGACACCATGCCCAACCTCTTACAAGCGATATGAGTAAGGAATTCGGTTCATTATTTATGTTGAATCAGTTTACATTTCATAGAGCAGAAACTAATATTATCGTTTTTAAATTTAATAGCTTCTTAAAAATTATAACTTTAATATATATTCCATTAACAGATATCTTATATGGAGTGTTATTATTCTGAGAAGCAAATTTTATTTCGATTTTAGTTGGAAGAATGTATATTCCTGAATTCCTGAATACTGTAAATTATCACAACTTAGATTGGTTAATTTTAAATCACTATTATTTGCTTGAGAAATGATTTAGCGTGCCATAAAAAAGTAACTGATGTATTCATGTTAATCATTCGCTTTATTAATCCTTCGCCTTTTTTAGGCATCAAAAAAGGTCAGTCGCGTTTGCAAGGCAATATTACTTTTCCTGATATCAACATCGTTTTCTTCCAGTGTGGAATGATTGAAAAAATTATTCATTCGGCATCACTTGAAGATTCTGTATCTCGTTTAGCTCGAAATAGTGTTATTATATTGCATTTTCACAAGACCATCTTATCTCTTTCAAGCAGTGACTGCCACAGAGTAAACCTTTTATCAAATTTAAAAATTTTCAGTATCATTTTAATAGCCTGCAATACATGGCATAATCTGGCATAATCTTAATGACAAAACTGATAGGATTTCCCAACTACAGTTTTATACTTCTTTTCAGAAGAAAAATTTCCCTGGAATGGAATTTACTTTGAAAGGTCATACACAATTCCTCCAGTTGGTTGAATCATGGAAATTAGATTTCGCATACAATAAGTCTTTTGCCCTTAAATATTCTACAAATTGGAATCAACTTAATGTAAACAATCGTTTTAATGGATATGACCTAAGAGTTGTTATAGGTTGGTTGAAAGTCTAATTTACTAATGTTGTTTAAAATATTTCGAGTATTCCAATTTATTATTGTTATTATTTAAGCTGTAACATTTGAGTTAAGTCTTATTTCACATCTGTTTACAGAGAAAAGATTTGTTTTTGCTTTAAAAAGTTTCTTCTTCTTTGCAGATAGTGAACTTCCTGATCTTACGTTAAGGATAAATAATAGTGAAGTAGACAGTAAATTGCACTCATCAGGTGCACAGGATCAATTATCTTTGTTGATCGGACCTTGTGGACTAACAATTGGTCTATGTAAACCGATTGGGCAAACAACCAGGTTTGGTTTTATCATGCTGTAAAATATGTAAGTTTTAGAGTTAGAAATTTGAAGAAAAACTTGAAGCTTTTGAAAATTTGAAAAAAAGTGGTACCTTTACATTTGTTTCATTTGTCAAAAATTATTTTGGGTTTGTGATTCTTAAGTTCCCATTACTTTTCAAGCATGGAATGGCCATTTTTCGATGTGTTTGCACCTTGTATAACATCTTGGATATATGCTATTGGTCGTTTAAGTGAAAGTTTAGCAAAAAATATAGCAGCTGTAGATGAACGAATAGATTTTGCATTAATAAAATTGCTGTTGGAAGTAATGGATTACAACAATGGCCAGGTTTGTGTGCAATTAAAAATATGGTAATCATTATTTATTTTTATCCTTTGATTACTTCACAACTTTATATGCCATCCAGCAACTCGTAATGATCTAATAATTCTATTTTAGTTATTCGTATTCGAAAAAAGCTGTTTTTCGGATGTACAGCTATACAGTAAGACTGCAGCTTCATGTCCCAGTTGTATGTTAACTATTATTTTGTTACGTTATGCTGCACAGGAAGATTTAAGCGATTATTGGCAACAAATGGATTATTCGGAAATGAGATATTATTTAAATGAAACACGAAGAAAGCAAGCATTAATAGCTCTACTCAGCCATTGGCAAACTATTATTTGTTCACAAGTTAAGGTAATAATTTTTCAATATGGAATGAATTTCTTGATATATTATTTACTTGTGGTTGAAAAACAAGCACGCAAAATATCGTGCTTGGGAAATTAAGGGGAGAATTATGTTAAATCTTAGCTACTGGCTAACCATTATTTCTTTCTTTTGTCTTCACTCTGCTATATATATCGCAAAACAATATTCCCAAATCTGATCAATTGGTGCTACGTCGTGTCACCAGAACAGCTTGATGGAAGGCTAACTATTAGCAACATGAATTTTGTACAGCATATTATAACAAAACTAATGCGGATCCTGTATTTATATGAGCGATGCTAGTGCTAATTCCATCGTGTTTGTTATTTGCAGATCTCAAATGTTGAATTGGCACATAGATATCTTAAGCATCACCTAAAAAGTCCAACGAATTCACATGAAGTTCGTGTAACTGTTGATTCAAACCAGCTGAATAGTGCTACTGATAAAAATGATTGTAATAGTAGTGCTCGTTCAACTGCTAAATCTCATCAAAGTATGTTATTTTTTGCACAGGTTTTTTTATGACAAAATCTCGTCTGGAAGCTTATTCATTTTGATGTCATTCAATTTTTTGTAACAAAATCTGATCGCGTAATAATCAAACTAGACGAATATATTTAATTTTTACTTCAATTTTTTTAATCTATTGTAGACTATTATTTGCTGTTTTATATAAATTATAACTAATAATTGCAGCAATATTGAATTAAAAAATATAATTACTTGGAGAATTAATTGCATTGTTTTATCGAATTCTCTTAGATCCGGAAAATGAATTAGATGAAATAGATAAGAAATATGCTTTAGTGGACTTATATCACTGGATTTTGGCAAAACATCTTGAACACAAAGAAGCAGCAACACAAAATAGAGCTACAAGAAAGCTTGTGGATGATGCACCAGTAAACGCCATGGAAATTGCTTTATGCGCTTTCTTTTGGAGTTTTTATAGGGTAAATTATCGATTGTAAAATCGGTCTAGACATTGCTTCAGGAAAAATTGATAATGAAAATCTCAAAGTTTCATAGAATTATAAATTCCAGTGTGTTTATTTTTATTTTTTATTATTAAAATCGTATGTCTAAACTGTAAACTATAGATCTCAAGAATTATGGATTTGTCACTCTAAGCTAGTTTCCGCTGCATCAACAGCTGTACTAACAAGATAATGTTGTCATTTGAAGTGAGTTACCATTTTATCGAAACAACTTTAAACAGTACAATTAATACGCTTAAATGTGTTATTGTATTTTAGGCACGTGGACTTGACTCTTCAAAAGCAAATATTTTACTGCCAGTGGCTGATATTGATGCTAAGTTCTTAGTAGAATTAATATCGATAAAGGTACAAAAAAATTTCCAGTGATCATTTAGAATAGTGGATGGATTGTCATTCTGATTTATGTCTAAAACTACACTTTTGAAATTAGCTGATTCGAATTGTTGATATAGATTTATACTGAAACAGTAAATTAAACATTTTAATTCGAGGAAAAAAATTTTTCGGATAAAATGCAAATAGAGATTTTAACTTTAGGATTTCTTCGACAGCTTCATAGAACCAAGAACTACAGTTGTTGAAAAAACTGGATCGAAATTTATGATGATATATTGCTTCAGATCGATATACTGGAACCGAAAATGATTTCTGCATCGAATGTCACTTACTTATCAACAACTAGGCACCACCTATTATATTTGGATTCACTTGATATGATGGGACAGATTCATACAGAATCTCTTTTTGATGAACTTAAACTTCGGCCTATAAGGTATATGAATTTCTTCCGTGGATTTTAAACTTCTGGTGACGAGATTTTTCCTGAACAATGATAATTTATGCCATATTATTTTTCGTTTGATTTCAAATTAATTATTCTAGACCGATTAGCAGGAAATAAATAAATTAATATTTCCAGGATTTTCATATCTTTGTCATATAATTCATCTGTGCAAAACATTCGTACTATATTTCCTTTCGTGGCTGTTTGTTTTTTCAACGATCTTTCACGTGTGACTCGTTCATGTACATCGGCTTTCGCACATTTGAAGATAGCAAGAACATGTAAAGCACCGAAGGAAACAATGTGTATTTCAAAATCTTCGAATTCTGCAACGTCTGAGTTTGGTATTACCAGTTCAACATACTGGTTATATAATGTGATCGATAAACTGCAAGATTATTTAGGGTAATTTGCTTTATTTTGTCTTTCGAATTTGCTTGAATATTTTGTTCTTACACCGATTTAAATTCTTATTTTAATTTCCTTTATATGGTTTTTCAGCTCCCGCGTTAGTATAGTGCATTTCAAAGATGACCTCTTGGAAATAAAAGTGGATGGCAATATGGATATTAAAGTCGCTGTTCTTGAAATGACACTTACTCACCTGTATATATCAGCTACTCTGAAAAGGATACAGGCAACTTTTAAGATAGAAAATTGATCAAATGACATTTGTTTTCAGTTTTATACAAAATTTCAGAATCGTTGATAAGTTAACACATTTCAGCTTAAACATATGAATCGACGAGGTAAAATAACAGACAATAAGATATTGGATGAATTGAATACATCTATTCAGCGTGCTAATCTGATTTTATCTGAATTTGTAATGGGTCACGACGCCAAACATATCGTTAGCTTTTTAGTGAAGACAAGCTCGTTGAAATTTGAAAGGTACTAATTTTTTTTTTTTAATTCATTCTTAAAAAACTAAAATTTTGGAAACAGTTGAACAGACTAAGTTGCAGGGAGAAGTATATTAAAGAATCAGTAAGAAATCATATCAAAGTGTTGATTGGTGATGTTGAAGGTGATACTCCCATTTATGCTCAGAATCTTCATGAAGTGGTCCTTAGGAATGTTTCGCAATTGAATGAACAGATAACTCGTTTGGAGTATAACTCGCCAACGGTAACATTACATATTGTAGTTTTCAAAAACGTGTATTACTTTTTTTTTCACTATATATGTATAGATAGATCAAGTGGTTGAAATGTGCTAAATGTGATTAAAGCGCAGCTTATTTTTTGCATTTTCTGAAATTGAAACTTAAAGATTATTTCAGCCCGTTGGTGAATATTCAGCTCATTTGCAACGACGACAGGGTGTAGTAGTTGTGAATTTTGAACTTCTAATAAGCAGCATTGAATTGTCTGCTCAGTTATTACCCTCATTAAAAGTCAAGTATCGACTTGATCAAGCTCAGAGTAGTGGGAATACGTTCGTTTTCTTTTACTGATAGATATTGTATTAATTTTGGAAATCGTGAATTTCAAGTTTAAAATAGCAATTAAGATTTTCTTTTTTTTTTTGACTTTCAGAGGATCAGCATCGAAATTCACTAGCCGAATTAAAAGCCACGTTGTGTATTTTACTGTCGTTGCACCCAGTGATGAAAAACGAGCATCTTCGTTTAATTCGGATACTTTCACGCTAATACTTCCTCACATTTCCGCTGATGGTGCATACCGTATGCCGGAGAAAATTGAACGCATGGACGAAATGGGAGACGAAAATTTGATGTTTAGAGAGGGAGGATATATCGATGTAGTTGTGACAATCGGTGACATTTACTACTAAAATTTTATCAAAATAATGCTGAGATGTTTGTACGCAATAGCACTGCAACTAATTACAATGTTTATTAATCTTTCTCGGTTTTTAAGGTTTTATGAATATGACTTTCAGTGTTAAAAGTTATATTAATTATTGGTTCTGATTTTGTTTTCCTAAATTTCAGGTAAATTGGAACATGTTTTCACTACTGATTTGCTTAATCAAATTCTTTTTGCGGAACAGTGTTTTCGTACTGAACTGTTATCTTTGATCGACAGAATCATTGACGATCGAACGGTTCGTCCACCGGCACCATCTGAACAGCACTCTTCACAGAATCCATTCCTATTCACTATTACAGCAAGTTTCGATCAGTGTTTTTTCGTCTTTATATTATCTGTTTTTTAAATGTAATATTTATTGTAAGGTTAAAACAGTATTTATTTGTGTTTAGCATATTTTAAATTAATAAATCAATAACTTATGGAAATAAGAGAACTCTCCTTGCGTTCATCATGGCCATTCCAGGCCTCGATAATTTACTCATATTAAATTTATCGGAACAAATAATCTAAATCTAGAATACAGAAACACTTTTGCTTTATGCTTCAGAGGTAATTCAGAGATAGCAAGTAATTGAGCAAGCGAACTTATGTTTTGTGTAATTTTAGCTACGTGGAGAAACAGCTCCTTGGCTTCAACTAACTGCCAGTACACCAACTTCAATTGCAGTCCGATTAACATTCGATAATATTACAGCTACCTTAACAAATCGTTGGACACAAAAAGGAGTGAAGTCAGAAATGGTAAATTTCGCTCTCATTTTAGAACTTCCAAATCTTTTGGTTGAAGAGCTCAATAAATGGTTGAAATCTTTAAAAATTTTCCCAATTGTTAATGTCAAGAGCCATAAATTTCCCATAAATTTCCCAGGTGCTACCTTATGAATTAATGTTCAGAAAAAATTGTACGGAAAAGCGGTGATTGGTGTGAGTGCTAAACTGGGTCTTTTGGTTAAAACTGCTATGTTTGAAGAAATTGAAACTGAACTACAAGAGTTTGCGACATTTATGACGCAGGTAAAATTTCTTTTTTACATTAAATTTAAAATTCAAAACACATAAAACTTTGATCCATAAAATAAGATTAAACATCTACTGCGATGCTAGGATAACAGCATTTTCAAGCTGGATATATTCAAGTTTGATAAAATAGTTCTTAAAAATCCCTAGTTAAATTGTGCAGATCTTCAGTTACTGGTCAACTGAAATTGGATGATTTTTTAAAGGGATTACTTAGGATTCAGGTAGATTAAACGTTTGAAGATATTACTTAACCCTTCAAATTAGTAAAGGGTATGAGCTCATTTTTGTGAAGTAAATTTTTAATGAATTCACAATTAAATATGAATCAGTAGATTTATTAAAATTCAGATAACCTTGCAAAATAAGAGCAGCAGCAGCGTTCCATCTGCATACAGTTACGTTGTCACAGTAAATCGTCCAATTCTTCTCATTAAGTCATCAGCAATCGATAAAGTAAGCTCTTTTATCAAATCATTTTTGCATGTCAATGATCTTTTTTCATCTGAGTTTAACATATCCATCTCTGATCACCTTCGCATTTCCTCTTATTTTAGGCGATCTTGTTATGGCTAAATTACAAAAATACTTATGACTTTTGGCATGAAGAACGAAAAAAAATGTTAACATCGTCACGACGATTATCTTTTATGTCGACTCATGTTTCAACACCTCTAGTAAGTCATTTTCCATTTTAGGAGGAACTAAGTTTCAAAATTTAACATAAAACCATTTGGAAAATATTATTAGTAGATCCTGAAATTGTTATTAATCTAGTTTTAATCAAGATAAACTTGTGATTAGGTCCCTCTTTCATTGCTTCACACTTCTATTTTTATTGAATATCTTATCTTTTCAATAAGCGAGGGTAAATATTCCATTGTAATATCATCTACTCGTTATTGTTATATTTTAGTAATCGAATACATCATTAAGAGATTTCTATGCATGTGAAATTGACAGATCTTATAATAGTATTTGCAAGTTTGGTGGTGTAGTAAATGTTAGTATTCATATGCAAGATTCTTTTCAGAATATACTAAATTGAATTAAGTTCATTTATTTATTTCAAATAATTTTAATAAATTATGAGAAATTTAGAATAAAAATCCTTCAACGTGCTTTGCAGAATGCAGAAACAGGAATGAATGTAAGTTTGTCGTTGAAAGTAACCAATGGCATTTACGTCTGCATGCCATTATATAGTGCAGATCTGAGTGAGAACCTCTCTGCACTGCTTATTTCGTTACAAAGCACGGATGTAAGCGTTTGTGTGAAGAAAGAGTTGGCTTGTCAAGCGACGTTTCACAAATTTAAAGTCAAATTTATTGACAATTTCGATGATCAGGTGATTATTAAATATTAAATTTTTTTAGTTTTGAATATTTAATTTGTTTAAATTTAGATTGATTTAGCCTAAAATCTTTCTCAAGAATCCCATTATGATTTTTTGAATTTTAAGAGAAGTAGTAAAATTCTAAATCTTGAAAGCAATTGAATTATTATGTACCGAGTCCATTTCACCAGTGTTTTTTTCACTAATATTAAATATACTGAATGTCGAAGAGTCGTGCTAAGTAATATTCATTCTGAAAGAATTATGCTGCAGTGCGAAAAAAAGTCAAACTGTTTAGGCTCTGAATGATACTTGGATAGAAGAGGAACCTGGCGACCCATCCCGCTCAAATTATTTCTATTTTCCGCAAGGTACCTATCAGCTTGTTTCACGTGCGATGGCCGCTTCTGATTCATCTGAGAATGCCAAATGGACTTTATCAATAAAATGGCAGATGTGTGGAATGGTCATAGATCTGGATCAAGTAAACTATATGCTATTTTTATTAATTTCTCCAGTTCCCCAATTATTAATGTTGATATGTTGCAGCTACCTTCTATGCATGAGAAATTCAACCTTTATAACAATGGAGAAATTATAACTTTTTGAATGAACAGGATAAGTGTATAGAATATTGATAGTTATACTAGTCATTTAGCGCATCGGCAAGCATGCATCACTTCTAATTAGTACCTTCTCATCGCTTGCGTCCGATATCAATGAAGAAGATTGGGAAGAATTGGCAAATGAATCATCAGTCGTCTATAATGATGAAGATGAACAAGATGCTGAGATAGATGTTAGCGGTGAACTTGGAAGTCTTGCACAACCCGAAGAAAGAATTCAATGGTTGGAACGAAAAGTAAACCTTGAGACCTTTATGCTTCAAAATCAAGAACGCTAAAATAATCGCAGATATCATATCAGTTTCGAAAAGAAAAGTGTCAAAGGCAAAATAATGCTATTATTAGGAATTATTTTTCGCAAATAATTTTTCATACTGAAATCGGTTTTTTGTTGCTCTTTATTCCCAAATTTTTAAATTTAAATCATTATAAAATCGAACATAAAGATGCACGATCAGTCGGTTTTGGTTACCGACTTGATGCAGTGTGGTGCATCGGAACCGGCGATCGAAAAGGAAAGGCGAACGTTGCGCAAGTTGGAGTCAGCCCGGTTTAAGCAGTTTCGAAAATCAATAATTGAAAAATTGAAACGTAATGCTGTTCGTCAACGGAAGAAGTTGATGGAACCGAAGAGGGTTATTTTTGAGTATTTTGGTATATGTGGCACGGATTTAGTTGCGAAATAGTATTTTTACATTATTTTGTAGACTATTATTCTAGAGTGAAAGGGATTTTATCCAAAACTTCTACTTCTTAAATCTTTCATATCTTCACTTTTCAAGTTAAAAATAAGTTAAATAAAAAGTTATAAAATTTTTTCTTTTTTCTGATCGCTGATTGAAAAACATTTGTAGAACATCGGAGCTCATGAAACAAAACAGATGATAAATATGTTATCCTCCGAACAGTTGGACGATCCATCACAAATGCCTTCCGTTATGGGAAAGAAAGATGCATCACTAGGTTTACAACTTAGTGAATTACTTAAAAGCTCAGAGGGAGGGTCGTTAAGCGCACGTTCATCAGAGAGTAATCCTATGACAAGTACGGTGGACATGAACATTGATGTACAGGTAAAGTTCCATAATTTCTAATCCATCAAGTTTGGGAGCAAAGACTTGAAACTTCCTTGAACGAAATTTTCAGCAGAAAAAAGACCGTTTTAGAAGAATATCCTCGAATTGTGTTGCAGTTTTGAAAATAGTTCTAGGTGGGAATCGAATCTGGTCAATGTACTTTGCGAGCGTTAACTAAAGAAGAAAGTACAGGTCTTCCGTCAAAACGTCCCTCTGTACGAGATCTAAAGTCAAAAATGGCACAAACAAGTGAATCTGTAGCGGTCACGAAATTTGCGATTCCAAGGTTTATTTACTTGTGTTTGTTTGTTGACCTCGACTTTAAACATAAGGGAATTGCATAATTCCGCTCATTCTATCATTGTAATGAACGAGGCGATTGAATATGCACGTAATTGTGATGTCAAGAAGTATTTGTTTAGCAATTACTTAAAATTGGCTTTTGTTTAAGTAATATCGATTCTGAAATTATCGAGTGACACATTGGATAAGTGTTGTTTTTGTCACTAATTTGTCTTTTACAATTTTTCAGTGTTGATATTAGAGCTTATTATACATCGCTTGATACGGGTCAGATGCATAAACAAATACCACGTCATTTCCAAACTACGTTTTCTCATAAATATGGACGATCCAGGTTAACTGTAGTATCAATTTTAGAGAAAAGCATGTTGTCACGAGGCTTTAAACTGAAAAGTTGATTAGTTAGAATTTAATGAATCACATAGATGCAAAACGTAGTAATAGGGTTTAAGCTATTCAATTTGAAATTTAGTTTTTCAGTCAGTGGCGTCGACCATCTTTTTATCTTGCAGTCGAGTTAGCAAGTATGCCGCAAGAGTCGCTAATAACGCCACATCTTGCTGATTTCCTTGAGCAAGTATTTGCAACGATTCCTGAAAATAATGTTAATTCATCGTTAGATGTAAGTTGTTCATAGCTATTAAAATTCGAAATTTCTATCCTTTTTTATTTTTTATATTTTAACCTTTAAAGTTATTTTTCTTAATTAAAGTTCATTGCCCGGTTTGAAGGCTTTAAATTTTCAAATTCAGTGATTAAAACTTCCAACTACGTACAATTCCAAAAATTTAGCTTTCAAACATCGATCTGAATGAAATGGTTGATTCTGATGTATCGATTGTCGAAATAGATACCTCTGTAATTCCCCTTGATGTACTGTTCCATTTGACAGTACACTCTTCTGCAATTCGATTTGAAGGTCAACAGCAGGTAGTACTTTTTATTTTTACTTTTTTTTATTATACAGGAAAGATCTTGAGAATATTATGTATTTGCAATGATTTCTTTTTAACTTATCAAGTTGCCAAGTTCGGCGAAATCTTTTACGAATACTTGCAACTTATTTGCCATGCTGATTTGGCAGTTTAATTGATTTATGAATGAACAATGAACTAATGTATCAGTGAAGTGATTAAGTGTGTTCAACAAGCTAATAAAATATCTAAGTAATTTATATTATATGAAGCTCTTTATTCAATTTATTTAAGCGTGCAGCTGCAGCTGATTGCTTGCTAAAGCTTCCATCACTTACACTGATGGCATCAACAAGGCCACACTGTGAAGGAGTAATTGGTAGTGTTGGTCATAGTAATGATATAGCTAGCAGTGGAATACATGTTGCTGCGACATTAAGTGCTTTCTCGTTGAATATCTATAGTCCACATCAAGTAAATATTGTAAAAATTCTGATTCCAAAGGAATAAGACAATTGAAGCTTTTTTATATACTGTGTTTTGCGTTTTGTAGTAGTTGCATAGTTACATATAAGACATGCCGCTCAATAATTGAACGAGGAAAATTCATGATACCGGAATATCTGATTTATTCTGCTTGCTAGTTAAGATGTTTCTATAATGCTGGTGCTATATGAACTGGGAGAAAGTCATAAGACATTATTAAATTTCGTTCTGGAATGAAGACTTACGCAGGCTGTATTATGACTATTAAATATTTTTGTATTTTATTTCAGTAAACGACTTCAATTTTATAGTATTCGTAGTAGTTACCTCAAAGTTGAAATTAACCAAGATTTATGAGTAAAATTTGATTACATTTCTATCAACTTCTAGTTTTTTGTAACAATGCAAAGTTTCAACTTGTTAACATTCGGTAAAATTTTAGCGTTCTACAGCTCAAGATGCTCTTCTGCTTACACTTGATCATTTGTCGATCTTAGCTTCGCGAAGTAAGAATAGTCGTCTGGAATCAGACAATAAAGTTCAGGTAACTATTGTTATCGGGAAAAGGATTTATGAAGGCAAGAAGTCTCTTGTAGGAAGAATGAAGAACAAGGCTAAAATCGTTTTTTTTTCAGTTCGTATTAACTGCAAATGTTGGATCAGCTAATTTCATTTATGATATGCGTCGTCTTGCGGAATTGATTTCCTTCCCCAAACCGTGGTATCGGCATACTATTGTGCAAAGATTGTTCTTCGGAGGTCATTCTATGAAAACACCAACTTGTAATACTGAGGTTTCGCTTGTAATGAGTCCCGCATTATCAGGAACACTTTCTTCTAATAAGTTGGTTTCTTTAATTTGAAATTACTTCTTCATTGATTTTTGATTCAAAATATTTTTTTCGGATGATATCAAATGGTTAACTCGCTTTCGAAATTTATCAAATAAGTTTCAAAATAATGTTTTAAAGTTTATCTACTTCTTTGGTGTTTTCCAATATTCATGAAATTTTACATTATATCGCGGGCATCATTGATTGTAGAATTCCATCAGCGCAAGAGATCATGAAGAAAAAGGATTGGAGCGCTGTCATAATATGTGGTGTAGAATGGAAGGAGCTCAATATTAATGCCCAAATGGCCAATACCATGGGAAATACAAAGCTGATTTTACGTGAAGGTGTTTTGAGTGGCTATTGCCAGGCAATATTTTAATTTAAAACATTATCTTATTATCAAGGTTGAAAGGAAATCAATTATCTTATATCAGTGGCATTATTCAGCTTTGATTATCAGATATACAGACATGCACAGATTTTCAGTGATCAGTCACTAATTAAACGTGAAAAATTATTTGATTAACATCAAATCTATCCTCCTTTAAAGAAAGTTAATGCAATTAACGACATTTTCAGCTTAATTCAAAGCAAGATCGAGCAATTTCCATCAACTTTGGTTTGGAATCAGCTGTGTTGTCGGCCTATGGAGGTGTAATATCAGGCGAAATTGCTATCACATCTTTGCGCATTGCATGTAAAAATCAGACAGCTGCTTCGGTATATCTCCTTGGAATTCCTCTTTGATTTCTTGTGTTCATAACAGATTCATTCTAACTAATGTTTTGCAAATTTGTCAGTTTATAATTTGTAGTTAACTAAGACACGTTCGTAGTTAACCATTTTTATAGAAACCGCCTCGAAATTATGCGAAGTTGAAGTTAATAGAAGTTCATAGTCGAATTGAATGGATGAGTCGACCAATATTCATTGCAAAATGCGAAAAACCATCAGTCACGTTTTTGGATGAGTGGATATCACTTTTTAATGATGCAGGCGAAGTTTGTTAATCTTTCTTTCTTTTGGCATTAAGTGCAAATTAAATTCTCGATAAATTTTGATGTGTGATTAAAATTAAGTAAAAAGCCATTTAAGAAAATAAAAAATGTTTAAGGCTGTGAAGGCGTCTGTGACTGTCAACATTACTTGCTCCTGGTCAGATTTACAATTGATTATAACAAAGGTGACAGTCGATGATTTTATAAAGATCGCTAAAAAGTTGCGGTCCTTTTTTCAGGTTCAAAAATTTTCCTGTCTTTCTTGTGTGCAAGTCATCAATTTCTTTCTATATACCTTTCAAGAAAACTGAAGAATAATACTATGCTGAAAAATGAATTTAAATACAGTAAAAAATTTTATATTTTGGTTGCATTTTTTGGGAGGGATATGGCTTAATTACATCAGTCAATAAATGCATATGTCAGTATAGGAGCAACTAACGAATAGTCGGATGGTATGGGGTATTAGCACTTCTGTGGTAGTGGATGAAGCTCCTTCGAAAACTGACGATAAGAATTATATAAATTTCACCAAATATCATCATTGGCAATCAGTGCTGGATATGCTAACACATATTCAATCTCGGCAAAAACTTTTACCAATGCCGAAGAGTTCTGATGGGGTGACCATTGTGGGTGGCGTATTAGAATTATCTGGACAAAGTTTATCTTTAGCTTGCATGCATGGAGAAATGAATGCCAATAGGTAAATCTTATTTATTGATATATTTAACAATCATAAAATTTGAAAATAAAGAGAAATTTATTTAATTGAGTGTTCTATCCGCTTCCATCATTTTGTTGATCTCGTATTCGTATATTTTCTTTTCTTTACATTCTTATCTATCATGATGCAGATTAATAAACTTTATAGCTGGGCACTGTTCCATATGCGGCAGCCAACAATCATATTTGAACCAGAAGCACGATACATCTTTGTTACTGATAATCGAGATGTCGGTGTGTCAGTTGCTCAGCGGCTTAACATCAGACTCGGTGACATGGCATATCAATGTGGCGATACCGAATGTATGGCTGTTGTATGTCGTGTCCAGGTTAGAATAGTGATACTTTCTGTCCTAAAAATGATGTAGTACCTGTGGGCGGAATATACGTCAGTGTTTTGGTTTTTTTATTATAGTAGTGTTCTTGTTTTCAACAGTAAGTTTTTTGCTGATATTCCATTGTGTTAATGTTTAACTACCGGAGACAAATATGCTCAATGTGTTTATTTTTAATGACATTTTAGTGGAAACCTCAGTCTTAACGGCCGTAGCGGGATAATTACTTTCTGATGATATCTTGCTAGAATTATGATTAGGCATGAATGACAAGTTTGATAAGTTGAAATATTTTGCTATAAATAAATTTGATTCGTACGAAACGATTATGAATTGCAATTTGTTTTAATTTTATTATTTATTTAGCAAATTTAGTTTTGGTTTTTTGTTAAATGCAATTTGCTTTATTGAGCCGTGTTGGTAAGATAGCTTTAATAATATTTGTAAATTGCAGCAGAGTAGAGGAAGTATGGTGCGACAAATGAGCTCAGTATTGGCATGCCTTCATCACGTTATTGGCGATGTACTTGTGAGGCTGAAATACATCCCTAATTTAAATCAACCTGCGACACATCATTCTGTACTTCAGTTATTCCAGTAAGCCAAAACATTTGATCCACTTGTACTATGTATTTGTGGTTTATATGGACTACATTTTGCATGATTATTTAGATATATTTTTTTTCTTATGAAACATTCCTTTCGTAAAATAGTGAGAAAAAAATTTTCAGATTCCCTGCATTAGATGCTGTTTTATCAACGTTACAGAAACAAGGGATAGAAGCTGATGAAGAGTTTCTAATGCCTGAGGTTTTTTGCATTTAAATAATAGTTCTCGATATTAAAAATTAATTTCATATAAGTCTTTAATTTTTTGCAGGTACACAGTTCTTTCATTTGTGAATTTCATGATTCAGTAAATGTTCAAACGGATTTCAGCGCACAAGTCAGTTTTTTGCCTGAGCTGATCAATACATACATGAAAACGAAGGTATTTTATTTGTTAATGATTCAATTGTTGGTTACGTAAATCTAAATAATTCTAATTCTACTGTTTTTTCCCCTGAGGCAACGTTTCCTTCCCACAGCTATTTTACTATTTTAAAGAAAGCTCAACAATTTTAAGACAGAGGAAGAAAAAGCTGTCGATGTAAATCGTGATTTCCGTCGATTCATCTGCGAACGATGGGTAGTAGACCCGAAAATTTGTTTCATTGATCGTTTTAAGTGGAATCCTCCTGTTATCGATGAGATCTTGCGTAAACTGCAGGTGATTTTTTATTTTCCTTGTTATTCGACATTCTTATGAGGTTTTTCCCGTCGAATTAAAAAATACTAAGGTCCATGAATGCACCAAAGTTTGCTCATCACAACAAATTGGAATTTTTGACAAAGTTATTTAGTTATGTGGGGCATTGAAGGATTCTGGATTTGTTATCACATTAACCTCAGTTAAGCAGGTGCCTTATTAGCACCAACAATTGTATTTGTCAGTGTTTTAAGATAGGCTATAAATTTTTTTAAAAAGATGCCTCTATTAACTAATTTTAACTTAGTAAATTTCACAACACTACTATCACAAAGTAAATTTCACAACACTACTATCACAACATTCATTTAACCGTGTATATCTATCAATTACCTCTATATCAGTACTTAATTCAAGAAAAGTAATTATTAACAATAAAGTTTGCTTTAATAGGAAGAATCAAAATATAATGAAATTAGCGACGCACTTAAATTTACAAATTTATTTACTACAAATCTAGAAGTTTATTAGAATTCTTACATTAAAAATTTGATCCTTTTTAGATATTTGACCACCGAACAACGATACCGAAAGCACTACAGCGTGGACTTCTCGATCCATGTGATGCTTTTTTATCGCAAATTGAATTATCTATCCTGTTACTTGTCAGCAAGTCATCTAAAAGGACATCTTTTTGAAGGGTACTTTTGAATATCTCGAAGATTTAATAGTGCTTTATAGATTTTAACTTGTTGCAATGAGAAATTTTGTAAAAACGAGCTACACTTGGAAATTGTTTACCTATCTTTTTTTCTCTTTGTCTTATATATATATATATATATATTTCCTAGTTTCATATCATTCTCAGACTAAATTTTTCTTACTTTTCAGCAGGTTATCTAAAAAAAGTCAGTTTGTTTTTAATTCTCACATTTGTAATTTTTTAACCTACGTTGGTTCGATTGATTTGAACTTTGATTTTAGAATTTCATTTTTGATATTATTTTGACTGTGAGAGATGTCTAACATATATGTTCGACTTTATTTGGACTTATTCGTGGATGTTGGATGGTATATAGTCATAATGTTAATATTCTGAATAATACTGACTGATTAATCTCGATGATGGGTTCTAGTGATAAATGATCTCATTTCCTATATGTATAGTCATTTCGCATATTTATGTTCCGCTAAAATTAATCTAAAATTTTGTAAGCTACAAATTATCATATATTTTTAAGCTTCTGATGGGTTCCCTATTTTAATTTTGTTTTAAAAGTTTGTTTGAAATCTTGAATATATGGATAAAATTCATTGCTATGAATTTTCTCATTGCATTATCAAGACATTGATATGATCCATTCGGAAAAAAATTACTATTGATTTTTGGAAAAGAATTCGCAAGGCATACTGTTTTCAGAAATGATTTAATTGCTTTCAAAATGAAATAGTAGCGTCGCTATTGTTATCAGAGTGTAATAAATCATCAGCAATAAGCTCCACAATATCCTCATCTGTAATGCAAAGCAATAATGCAAAATTTCAAGAATGATCTTAAAGGATGCTGTACTACGATGAAACAACGAAATATTTATATCGTATAAATTATTAAAAAGTTTCATTGAGAAATTCTTGAATGTATTTGTATAAAGAAAAGCTGACCCATTTCACTTTTACGAGGCGATGGTGAATTTAAAATAGTATCTAGCATTCGTGAAAATGAAACTGTTTCTGTTTCGGGCCGATTGGATGGATTGCTCAATGGTGGTAACGAAGGTAATCTTGTTGATGCTGCTGATTCATTTGATACTGGTGTAATTGGTGGTAGTTTCCTAGGATGGGTTGATGATAGAGATGAGATATATTCGGTTGATTGTTGCTGATGTTTGGATATCGTACTTGTCAATTCCTTCGGAGTTTGTTGTCGTCGTTCAAAAATTTTTGTTGATTTTAAATTGTTCGTTTCCTCTACTTTATCGGCATTATTCAATTTTTCCAATGATTGATCAGTTTGTATTTCCTTTCCATTTCTTCTTTCATTTCCGTTACTGTTTCTAGGATAAAATAAAAAGTTTCTTTCCTTTGAAGTATTTAAAGTTAAAAAAATTAAGTAAAAAATTAAAATGTTTGCCATTTAATAATATTCATGAAAAACTATAATTAAATGATATTAGATGAAAGTAAGAACCAGAATATATATCTCACAAGTATTGATAAAGATAGGAGTTGAAAAAGATTTTGAAAACTTTGAGTGAATAGAAGAGAACGGTGAATTGTTAATTTTGCCCAGGTTAATTAATTACAGTTTGAACAGGTTAGATTTTCAGACTTTTTAAAAATCCTTCTCGGATTATCAGAATTTCTTTAGAATTTTTAGAGATTCTTGTAATTCATCAAATTTCAATCTTTACTGAATTGTTTATTGTTTACTACTGAGGTAGGTACTGCCACTGTTCATGTGTTCTCTTCGAAGAACAACACTTCGCATGTGTCGTGCTATTTAACGTGTTTCAAGTTCAGGAAAAAATAGAAATGTGATAGAGTGGGAGGACGATTTATGTACCTAAGGTGATTGATTTAAATGCTAAAACAAGTCCCAAATAAAGTAAGCTTTACTCTAAAAATAAGAATAGCAGAAGTTTAACCTGTCTAAGATTTTATTTTGATCGTTCGGTATTAAAGTAAGATTTTTCAAAGTTTTATTCAATTCGAAATTATCCATTTGTTGCTTTTCGATAATTTCTGTATCACTTTTTTGAGATGAGATAAAATTTGAATCGATTTTGCTCATTTCATTAATGCCATTTCTCGTAGAATGTGATTCATTCATCATTCGTTCATTTTTGGTTAGAGTAAAATTTGATAAATTGATGCTATCACCAAAAAATTGAAAACATAATGCTTCAGCATTTTCTTTTTTCAATTCTTCCAAAGAAATGATTTCCTAAAATTTACATGAATTCATAAAAAGAAGAGAAGAAAAAAAAGTTAAAGAGAAGAAATATTTTTTAATTAATAAGTAATAATTTTATTACCTGATGTATTTCTTTTTCAAATACTGCTGCTGTTGCTAACAATCGATTTTGCTTGAGGAAATGATAAATAAATGAATAGCCAAGCTTTTGGTCCAATTTACTTTTATTCACTTCTGGTTCATTAGCACCGTTATCACTTTCAATTGCAAGAAATATAGCGCAACGTAATTCCGCCTGTATTTTAATGTAAATTTATCAATCTAAATTTTTTTTCTTGGCTAACTTATGAAATTCTCCTTCTTAAGCCCAAAATCTTTAAGAGATGAGAATGGCGCGTACCTGTATTCGATCAAGTGTACCATTAAGGCGTAATTTATCAATGATAGATTGTTTCAAATCAGAAATATCGGAGTCCATACATCCAAACAAGCGTATTCCGGCATATTTCCATGGTGACAGATATTGGTTTGGTTAGCCATACCTATATTGCACATATCGATAACAATGCATTCAATCATGCATACTTTGAAAATTTTTCTTCCACTCGAAATAAACTGATTTATCGGATTAGTCTTAGATGTTACAAAAATCGCAAAATTTTCATTGGAGCAGTAAATATTGCTAGAATGAAACTTAGGTTTAGAAATTATCAATAAATCAGATAAATTAAAGTTTCTTGCAAAGATTGGTTTATGATTTGTGGCTGAGATTCTTGGGATTAAATAACTGTTATGGCCATTTCGGATACGAAATTAATACAACGAAATTTTTGCAACCAACGAAGTAATTATAGAAAAATAGTTTATTATACAAGACAATTGCCTTTTTCGTTTTGTTCTGAATCTATCGGATGATCCGACTGATTTCAAAGAAGTGTTTGCGATAGCAGCAATCTCCATGCATGAAATACTTGCCTCGCAATTATCTTGATGCAATGCACCAGCAGGTAACACCTGTCAAAAGACAGAAAAGTAGAAATTACCTGCTGCTCAAAGGATAGTAACTTCAAAAGAAACTTGCGCATTAAATAATTAATTATTCAAAATGTTTAGGCCGACAATACGACAATGTTCAATAATGTTATTTAAATTTATTGTGTAATGTATTTATAAGTTTATTATGAGAAAATGAATATTCGTTCAAATTACATTTTGCTAATTATCACTTCAATCTACTTCTATCTTTATTAATTAGCCAAATAAACTTCAAAAACAGGCTTGGATAATTAATTAATTATCATCTAATATGTCTCACTAAAATGAAATGCAGCATCGATATGGAAATCTCTCATTTGAGATGAAATGAAGCAGACATGAAAGGTCGAATAGCATAAGAACGTGTAATTAGACTGGTGACCTGATATTTTACTCATCTTAACAAAAGAGTTTAGTGCAGTAGAAAAGTTAGATGATAGAAACGATTAATCAGTGAAAATAAGTTATATGATTACTTAGTAATTGCAATTTCCACAGTTACATCTGAAAATATGTGATATAAATGGATGATCAATGGAGATAATTGAAGAGCAGTTAACGATCTTTTATAACATTAATTAACTTGTTATGCTAATGCTCAATTATCATCAATGTGACTGAAAATACTCTATTTTGCCTGACTAGAAACAGGTTAGTTTAATTAGTATTGTTTTCTAATGACAAATATCAAAAATGTTGTTAAGGTTGGACAAGTTAGGATAATTTGCTTACTATGCTTGATTTAAATTTGCCAACGATTGTATAAGTAGAGAGTATAAGCCATATCTTGTCATTCATTTCTTTTTATTTTAGCACTGTGATCTTATCATTTCATATTTTGTCTGATCATTTTCATTTTGTAATAACAAAGCAAATAAAGAATTTCACTTTATGTTCACAAGAAATTAATTATCAACAATGATCGATAGCAATAGCGCTATCATTTGTTTTTTTTTCTTTCAATTCAAAAGCTTTCATCTTTTGCAACATTAATTTTTGTCCGCATCGTGCCAGTACCATGTAAAATATCAATGAACCACTGATAAGAGCCAATGTAAAAATGAGTAATGTCCAATCAGGCTTAATTATTATCAAAGCACTGATCTGAAATTACTTCAAAGTACAGAATTTACAGCAATCAAAATTAACATTTTGACGTTTTGCAAAAACAAAAAAAGAATATCCAACAATTTATGAAATTTTCTCACCAAAGCAAGCGTTTCTAATATATAAATAAATGATGCAAGTGTTAATCGATGAAAATATGATGCAAGAAAACTACCAATTGGCGCAAAAATCACAACAACCGGCATACATACCGAGAAATAATTCCATGATTCCTGAAATATTTCAGTAATTCCTGATGAACTTCCATCATATGCAAACAACAAATGTCTTCGAATTAGAATTAATCATGAAAGAATTGACTAATTATATAAAAGGAAAAAAAATGCATCAAACAGTTTTTAATTGATTGATATGATAGTTTCAATTTCGTTCAGAAATCATCGCATGTTATTGTATAGTTCTATACTGAAATTATCAATTGTTTGAAATTCTATTCAGTTAAATTAACACCTGTTGAATTTCATTTTGCATAAAATGTCGCCAAAAAAAGCCAACTAAACTATTTGCTGCCATTAGTATCACAGACGTTGGTGTTGCAACTTTTTCACTTATTCGAAAAAATAATGTAAGAATTGAGAAGGAATAAATATCAATGCCGGAACCGGCAATACCGGTGAAAATGCCTTAGATAATAATATTAATTGATATGATTATTTTAGTTTCATTCAAATTTGAATTCACTTTTATTTCTTTATCACAAAAATTCACATTAAAATTTCTTGATTTCCTTTCATTAAATTCATCAATTTGCGCATGTTAATCTCATTTTCTTCATATGCGACAATTGCGCAATATAATGTGACATTTAGCAGTGTGGCTTTTGAAGTTTCTTGCAAAACTGTAAATGCATCAAATCGTCTAAAATGCCAATACTTTTTACTGATAAGATAAGTTAATAGTTGCTTAATTCATTGAGGTAATTTAAAAATGCATTCATTTAATAATGGAAAATTTCATACCTCCGACAAATCCATTGATGGCTAAAATAAGCGCTTTTGTTAAGGTAAATTGATCAATTTTATTAAACGTTTTGCGTTCTTTTTCAAAATTTAAAACAAATAGTGCAATTGAAAATGAAAAAAACACTGAAACAAATGCCATTTTCTTTTCTGCTGGTGTCATCAAGGAGTCAACAATCTAAAAAGTTCCAAAGAGGTCAAATGTTGAATTTCAAGTTTTTTGGAATTATATTTTGTCTGCATTAACGTAGATGATAAATATATATAACATAAGTTTCCCTCAAACTTTATCATTCGGTAAATAAGGCATGAAATTTTTAAAAGTTCTTTTATTAATGCAATTATAGCTATTAATGAAATAAATGCTGCACATGGATAACTCGTTCGTTAATTTCTTTATTCGAGCATTTCCTATTTTATGAATTTTGCCTGAAGTTTAATAAATGAATTGTAGCGTACGTGAATTGCTTAGCGTTTCACGTCTTTTATTTTATCCTACTGCATAAAATAATTTCACGTTAATTTTGATCATAAATATAAATTTAAAAGAAATGACTTCAAGTCCGAAGACAACACCAAAAATGGCACCACTCGTTGAGAATATTATTGAATGCCATTCAACTAATATTCCATTAAAAAAAATAGTAAATGAAGCAGCAGTTAAACCTTAAAGTAACCAATGATAAGAAAGAGTGAAAGAAATTGATTAATTTCATTGATACTTCTCTTTCAGTCATTTGAGTGACCAATGGTCGAGAAAAGTTATTAATTTCTTGCTGACTGTGAATGAAATGTGTTGAATTTTTGACGAATATTCATAATTTCATAAATCTTAGCATCAATTAAGAGGATTGCCAACTATGATAGTAAACTATCAGCTAAATAACTGTAAAATTTTACAAATTATTTTAATTATTTATAAGAATGATTAAAACTATTTGCAAAAAGGTTGATAGCTTGAATTAATGATTTTATGATCAAATTATAATACGATATAAGTTAAACTTAGATTATTATTATTATTGATGCATTCTAATTTAATAATTCAAGATGCTACAATAGTATAACTATTTATTTGAAATGAAATACCGCATGATTGTATCATAAATGAAAAGTCACGAGCCACAACAGGACTTATATTGAGAGCTAATGTCATTACTGGAAATGCGACAGCTCCGCCACCTTCTGTTGTCATCCCTAAAAATCATTATCATAACAATTTTTAACATTCAATTCAAATTAAATGCCTCCAAAATCAATTTTCCATGGAAAATGAGAAAATTTTTTATTCGATCTAAAATATTACAACATTTCATAGCATACGAATTAAATTATCATTTTTTAAATAGTTTAAAAATTTTCTAATTTCATAATTACTCCGAATTACCTTCAATGATCAACCATGAATGAGGAGGATTACATCATGAGAAAAAAAATAAAATGAGCGATAATTTGGTTTGAAATCAAATTTCATTAAATTTTTTTGAAAAGTTAAATGATGAGAAGCGAATGATTTATTTACTGAAAATCATACCTCCAATTAATCCTCCAAAAATCATCACTATAGGCATTACATATTCTTTTGTAAAATAATGATAGAAATTATAACGTAAAGCCAATAACCAATATACTGTTTGGAAAAAAACGAACGGTATGAGAAAACCTTAAAAACAAGGAAAAGAAAATCAGATAGTATGAATATTTTTAATTTGACGAAATTTGCTTGATATATTTTTTCATCAATTTTTTTTCTTTCATGAAGTTTAATTTTGGTTTTTAATGAGACAAAATGTTTCCAAAGAAAGTTTTTCAAAGATTAATTAAGATTTCCTGTGAAATAATTATAGCAATGAATGTAAGCATAGAAATTACCCAATAATTTCCGATGTCTAACCAATAATTCATCAATACTTCCATGATTTTCTTGAATGATTGTACCTTCCTCATTTGCATATTTTTGTCCTAAAACAAAAATTATTTCATTTTTAGTTTCGTTATCATTCTAATTCTAAAATAATATAGCATAAATTAGTGAAATATGTAGTAGAAATGATAAACAGATACATATGCGATATAGTAACTGTTGAAATTTTAAAAGTAATTAGCATAAAACAATTAGCGAAAATAAAGCTACGAAAATCTAAAAACTTTCTATTCCTCATTAATAAAAAAGTATTTCAAATTTAAAAAGACTAATTTAAAATGAAAGACTGATGAAAGTTGTAGTTAAAATCAAAAGATTGTTTTTGATTAAAATTAGCACAAATTAGAAAGCGGTAAAAATAATTCAAGTTTAGCTAACAAAATTTAATAACTCCATTATCTCGAAATTATAATATGAAATGAAATTTATGCAAATTTCTCTAATCAATAATCAGATTACCAATTAATCGTTACCTTCTATGAAATATTTCCTGATGAATTTGCATAATTTCCAACGAAATGTTGAAATTGCTGTAACGTTCCTCTCAACGTTTCCTCTATCAATCATTTTTGAAATGTTAAAGGTATTTTGAATTGTAAATGAAATGATTGAAAGACTTGTTCGAGACAAAAAAAAATATTTGAATAGAATGGAAGGGAGAAGACGCATGTCATTGTGATAGCAAAACATTTTTTAAATTACAATTACAAATTTCTCAAATGGTCTATGATTACTTCAGAAATTAACAAAAAATTACTTACCTACAATTAAATAAGTAACAATTAAGTTTGCTTCGTTATCGTAACAAATTAATACGTTACTAGATTGATATAAGTTGCACTTATTAATTTTGAAAAGAATTTATCACTTATCAATACTGAAACGTATGCTACGTCAAAATCACTTGAACTGTATATAATATGAACAAGAAAATTCTTTTTAATTTAAAAATTTCAAAAATTTTGAAGTTAAATTTGCAATTTTATGCATTAAAATGAAATTGAAAAATGAATATATCGTACTTAAATTTAAACGAGCTTGAACAACAGAAGCTTTTTAAGCCATATCCTTCAAATCAATTAATGAGTAATTTTGGTGGAAAGAATTACGCTTGGGGAAATAACCCTGATCGATAATAATTTTCAATTTTTTTGTCAAATGTCAGATTTTTTTGGTAGCTTATAAAATTATTTTAAAAATGCTTTTTATTTTTCAAAAATTAAAAATTAGTTGGTTAATCGTAGCTAACAATATTCTTGACTATAAAATGCAATAGCAATTTATTGGTGAATCAACAATATAATTGTAGATTCTAAAAATTTTCTCCTTGAACAGTTTTTGAGGAAAATATTACTATGAAAAAACCTTTTACTGTAATCATCCTTTCGCTTTTTCTCTCTAAAGTTAAAGCTTAAAAACTGATATCAATGAGTGAATAGTTATCACATAGAAAATCATTTTTATAATTTGAAAAACATAAACAATATTTTTTCGGCAAAATTAAAAAGCAAATTGCAATGCACTTTCATTTTGACAATTCTTTTCAGGCCATAAACTTTGCCCTTTTCAGACTTATAATTATAATTTGACTTATAGCTTATAATTTAAGGCCAGATTTATATAAATTTACATTCAATCTTACTACAACTTTGCTATTCTGCTAATTTATTCCTTCCTTTCATTACATGCAAAAAGAAATAATCAAACAACAAATTGATAAATGATTCAAATTGATTACCACTGATAATTGCAACTGTTATTGATATCAATCGTAACGTGACTAAAGAAACAAGCTTGTTTATTGTCTATGAATTGTAGCATCAACGACATACTTCGTTATCAGTTATCAGGATGTAATGGTTAGTTGTAGCAGTTGAACCGCTATACCTTTCCCTCGTTATCGTTATCGTTATCGAAGATGACCTTATCAGTCTTCCTCTCAGTCGTCCGAATACAATCAATCAGCATTTGTCGTTATTCACTAGTGCTAATAAAAATTTTTTAACTAATTTTCAATTTTACACTTACAGCAAATATTCTATTTAATTCATGAATTCATCTCAGGTAAGCAAATAATACAACATTTATTTAACAAAATTTATGAGAATCTAAAAATTTCAAGAAGGAAAGTTTGAGAAATTTCGTTCATATAAATAAATTGAAGTGAATAAATTATTGTTGAAATGAATTCAATTTATTCTTTTTTTGTCATTCACTCAAATTGAGTAAAATTTGATGCGTCTGAAATTATTTCTTATTAAGTAATATATTTGCTAGGAAAAGATCAAATTAAATTTTAATGAAAGTAAGTGAGAATAAATAAGCATTACATTATTTATGAGAACTTTTAAGTTATTTCTTTTCATCTGTGTTTTCGTCAGGTTAATACTCATAAATTAAGAGATAAAAAAATGGAAAAAAACCAGTTGGAAGAAAAAAAAAACCCACTTTTAGCCATCGACATCATCGAGCGGATATACGATATCTATCAAGGATCAATTTTTGTTTAAAATTTTAATTATTGGCGATGTCGGTACTGGAAAATCATCCATTGTACAGCGTTATGCGCATAATTTGTTTACACAACATTACAAAGCTACGGTTTGTGAAATGTCAAACATTTTGGTTTGATTATTTTTTATTTGGAGATTATCCTGATTTGATATAAGTGAAGTCATCGAAGTATATTGCATAAATATGAAGGAATTGAAATTAGTGAATGGTTACAAAAATCGATTTGACATTATTACAAAAATCGATGTAACATTGATTCTGTTTGTTTGTTGTTAACAGGATTGTAAAAAAAAATCAATCAGAGAAAAATTAAGCCTAAAGCATTAATCGGGGATGATACGATGAAGTGGTAAAAGAAAGTTCTAGGAGGATAATCTTAACTTTTAATTTAGTTCTAGGAGGACAATCTTAACTTTCAATCCTTTAGCTATAATAATAATTTGTCTTTAAAGAATCATGCAAAAAAAGCTTTTTGTTGAAATTTTTAAGATTTCAAATAAGACTTCAGAATTTTAGGTCGGTGTTGATTTCGCAACACGAAATTTGTTTTGGAATGATGAGATAACACTACGGTTACAACTATGGGATATTTCAGGTTGATGCTTGATTTTTTTCATTTCAAATTCTTATTATGTAAATTCTCTTCTTTCTAAACAATATTCGAGTATAGCAATTTGTTTTCACTTAGGTCAAGATCGATTCAGTAATATGACACGAGTATACTACAAGGATGCTCATGGCGCTCTTGTAGTCTTCGATTGTACTCGTCAAAATACTTATGATGGAGCATTACGCTGGAAAACCGACCTGGATAGTAAAATTACTCTTGCTGATGAAAAACCACTACCTGCTGTACTTGTTGCTAATAAGGTACCCTCTGTTTTTTATCTTAAAATGACGATCATATATTCAGTTAAAAGAGAAATTTCACTGAACTTTCTGGCTAGAACAATTTCTTTCAACGAGGAAAAAAACTTTGTAAATTCGTATTTACGAAGATCTTTAGTATTTTATTCAGGAATTGTTTTACTGTTAAGTTAGTATTTAGTAAGGATTTCTGACATGAAAAAATAACTGCTGGGTTTTACAGAATTGCGAAGTTGTATAATGTCAACTCGTTGATCAATCCAATCGTAAAGATCTGTTTTCATCAATTTTTAATGGTAATTAAACATTCATTCCTTTAGGCTGATCTTGACAACAAAATAACAGATGAAAAACTTGAGGAATATCGCGAAAAAGGTGGTTTTCTTAATGCTTTGAAAACATCAGCGAAAGCCAATTATGGCATTGAAAATGCATTTGGTTTACTAGTAGAACAGGTATGATTAAATTCAAATTTATTTCTCTTTAAAATTCATAAAATATGCAACATTCAGACTGCCAAAATTTTTTGAACTTATTTCCAGATCCTTGAAGTAAGGAAAAGTGGCCAATATATAGTGCCATATTCTCAAGGTGATCAGACAATCAAAAAGTTACATCGTATATCGGAACGAAGAACAGGAGGAAAATTTGACTTGAAGTGGCGATCATGTTGTAAATGACCTAATGTTCACTAATTTTATGCTAGTAACATTAATAGATCATTCCGAAAGGACAATCTAAAAAAGGTCAGCCTTACAGTGATAAAGAAAACAAATGTAATGTAGAAGTTTGGAAAATTTTCAAAAAATACTCGTGGAATTTTAGTTCATGATATCATTTTCACTATTCATAATCACCATTTGATGAACCAATCAGTCCGCAATCTCTTAACTTTCTCTCTGTTGCCGTTCTAGCGCTAAAAATTTGTTCTTAATTTTCACTTAAAATAAATAAAATCAATAAAGTGAATTTCACTAGCTCACTAATAGCACTAACAATTCATTGAAACATACCATCCATCTCGAATTATATTGTAAGAACCAGGAATACTCAGATTTACCACTGTACTACCTTCGCGATTCACTTTACCATCAGGACGCAATACTGCACCATCATCTATTATCAAATCCAGTTCTGGCCATAAATTTTTGAAATCCTATAAATTACTTATGTGAGATAAATGAAAAATATGCTAACATAGCAGTCCATGAGCATTTCAAATCTTCAAAAAAATATAAAAACTGAAAGTGCTGAAGGTTTTAATATTGAATTTAGTCTATAATAAACTGATATTTTCTGAAAAATAAGCCTTTAAAATAAGTTTGGCAAAGAAGAGATATATGAAGCATGATAACAGACATTGTATATTTAAAATAGCATTTCATTTCTAAAAAAATTTCAATTGATCAAATAAGTTTCGCGACAATGTATTCAACACTTACTTCAATGCATGCCGGATTATTTTTGTCATCGGAAATGTTGGCACTGGTCTGTGCAAGCGGAATATCATCTAGGCGAGTCATCAATGAACGAACAAACTTGTGATCAGGAATTCGAATACCAACTGTTTTATGTTTTGGATTGAAAGTACTTGAAAGGGAATTAGAACGCTCAAAAATTAACGTCACTGGTCCCGGTAATAATGTCTTTAATTGGCTATTTTTAACCGTTTGACAACACCACCTAGTAATAAAATTGTGAGTTAAAAAAATTCTTTCATATTAATTCATTACACTGAGCAATCATCATAAACCAAATTATTGTTCGTCGAAGATTTACTTCACAAATATCATTTATTTATATATTACTTATTAAGAATTTGAACAAATTACGAACTTTTGAACTTCACGAATATCGCTAACAAATAGACCAAGAGGTTTTAAAAGACTACGACGTTTCAACTTATACAGTTTATCAGCATTTGATATTGTTGTAACCACCCCATATAGTGTATCCGTCGGTAACGCAACTATACCACCTGATTCAAATACTTCCAAACAACGGCAAATTGCTATACCATAGGCTATAAAGATAAGCTCTAATTAACCTTCAATGCACTGCATTTCTTGCCCACAAAGTTGAGAACTTTCAGATATTTCGCCAGTAGCGTATTACACATTTATCAATGTAAACATTTACTAATCTAAACTAGTGAAAAGAAACCAACTTGATTCAGATAGCTTTATAACTTTCTCCATTTCGTTTGCTAGCTCAGTTAGCGTTAACATCACAACATCAATTAGATGAATTCGTTTGTACCATTTTCTTGATAAAAGGTGGAAACTCTAAAATTTGATGCGACATTTTTTTGAAGCATTATTTGACTGGTTCAATAAAGGCCGTTTACTTGCAATTTCACAAATTCCCAACCGAATCAAGCTCACAATTAATTTCCTGAATATTTGTGTTTTTGCGCTTTCCTCAATTTCATAGCGTGAGAAGTAAGAATTCGAACAACTTACTGTATGGAGTGAATTACACCTGAAAGAAAGTTTTATAAAAAAATAGTACATGATGATATCACAACAAAGGAATAAAGTTTCAGAGCAAAATATTATTTCACATAAAACAAAAAGAAAATTTCTTCAAATTTAAATTAGAATGGAAGATTTCACGGAAAATATTACCTTTGAATACAATGATAGTGAACACAAAAAGGGCATATTAAAATAAAATGAGTGAAATGCAAATAAATGACAGCGGAACCACAGCAAAAAATGCCGAAAAAAATTGTACATGATAAAAGTATGTAATAAAGAAAGAGAAGACAATGACACTGCATAAGCTGATTAAAGAAATCAGTCCTGAGCTTGATTTCACTCGAAAAACCGAAATAGCTCACAAACAGCTACACAAATCAGTGAAATAAAATCATAGAAATCACAGCTGCCTTTTAATAAAAATATTTGATAATAAGCAATATAAATTTGACTATAACTGAAAAAATGAGATAATTACAAACTGAAAACAGCAATTTTCCTTTTATATTTTTATCTTCTACGTCTTTTTGCAGCATGCATAAGGGATGACGAACGATGTGAAGAACTTCTTTCACCTCTACTTTCTCTGTGATGGCTGCGACTTATCTGAAACTTCCACAAGATTAAAAATATTGAAAAATTTAGCGCTCTCAAATCCATACCAAGCAAAGCGTTTAGTTTCCTAACAGGTGAGACTGTGATTTTCATTTCTTTTATTTATTTTTGAGCAACTCTTATATGAAACTGTTATAAGCTTTAATCATTTGATTCGCAATTTTATTCACAAACAAAATATGAATTAAATCATAAACCTCATATGATAAATAGTCCCTTCGAGATCCTTTTTGTGGATGATTTACTTCAACGCTAATAAAACCTCGAGATTTCATATGTACGCGTCGTTCTCCAATGTCAGTATCTGAAGAGAAAAATACTTTTCAGTGAATGAAATATACTGACATAAAGAGTTACGACAAGAGTCTGGAAAACTACGTTTTACAGAAAACATTTCAATATTAACCGCAATCTTTCCCTAAGCTGCGACTTCTGGACCGAGATATTCGACGACGGTCTTGATAGTGTGATCTTCGTTTTTCTGACCCTAAAATAATAGGACTGTGTTCCCCGACGTTCCCTTTTCCAAATTCAGCATTTTCTGTATACGACGCTGAATAATCACTTCGTAAGCCACAACCTGTTGTAGAATATATTTACTAGATGAAGTTCTAAAGAAAAACTGTTTAATACAATTCAGTTGCAATACAATAAATAATAAATCCCAAATAAAAAAATTTGTAATTGAAAATATAGTTACAAAACTGCAACATGAATAAATTTAAGTTAAAAAAACGAAATTATTTTATGACAAAGCATACGAAAATCCGGGTTCTTTGGTACTTCTCGGGAACTCATAGGTATTTCACTGGAAACGGAGTACACCGCCACGGAACTATCACGCCAGTTTTGCGCAGGAAGTGTTAACGGTACACCAAGAGGCAAAGAATTTTGCATAAGCGACAATTCTCGTCCATGTACTGCAGCATCATTCCGTAACGGAGATTGGGTATTCTGTTGAGAAAAACTTCGTGATGAGGTGTAGTTAGAAATTCGACGATCAGTAACGAAATTTGACGGTCTATCTTCTGGAAAACTACGTTCTGCGATATAAATAGACTGGCGCATCGTAGAAGGAGCATTTCTTCCTAAATTCTATTTATATGACAAGAGATTTAATCATTTTAAATATATTAAAGCAATTTTGAATTACGAAAAATTATCAGCCAGATCTTGCAGAAACATACCAGCAACTGGTGCATCCGGTTTCGTCGTGATTGTAATTAGTAATTCTTGAAGAAGTTCACGAGCGCGCACAATTTGTGCAGGACTTAAACTGCTATCGTTCGTGACCCACGTTTGTGCATCTAAATTACAATTTAATAAATCCATAAGGAGCTTAGTGGAATATAAAAATATGAAAGAGCGGTGGAATGGAACGAACAATAATAAATGTTTAAAAATGTTACAATTATTTTTGCCATTAAAAAAACGCTAGTGAATAACACAATGTTTTTTAGTTGATTAGGACCGGAAATTAAAAATTATACAGAAAAGTACATTAAGAATGAATTAGATGCTCCTTCGAAATTGGATTATTTCTCGGTGTTAGTTAACCTGCAACACAGATATAGAAAAAAATTGATACAAAAACAAACTTTGTATACTATCTGAGTTGAGCATTTGTCCTGCTAGCAAATCCTCTATGCGCCAATTTGATAAGCCTAAACTAGAGAATTATTCTTGCTTTAATGAATATAAAATTCCGATCAAAACAAAGAGCACTTATTCAAAGATTTACATCAAATAATAATTGCAAACGTTTAGAACAAGTTGTATCAGAAGACATACCAATCTCAAACAAAACAAAACTATTAAATCATCTATTTCTCATGGAAAAAATCACTATTGCTAGTTTTTCCTGCAAATTGAGATTCGGTCTGCATGTGGTAATTTTGCATCCGACCACCATCATATTCTATTGGCTGTGTTCGGTTGATACTACGAACCCGTTCATCATGTGAACGAATTTCTTCACTCTTGGCTCTATCCACAGCAGTCAGTCGATCACGTCCTCGATAGTGCTTTGCTAATTCACGTTCCCTTAAAATGCTCTATTACAGGAAAATATTTCAGCTAGGATTAAAAAACGCATTAATAAAATCTTTGCATTCAAAAATCAATTGAAATGGCTGTCAGTAATTCGCCGTTTTCTTAGATTCTTACATCAGTAGCTCACATTTGTATGTATAGTTCCGTTTTTACAATTCTTTTTCTCCAGTTTTGCCGAAATACTAGTTTTCTTCGATTGTGCTATTCAAAGTCAATTCAAATTTGTTGAAGGAATGTTTTGTGAATTGCTGAATCGAAACTGCATGCTAAGTCGTCCTTTAAACTCCATCTTAACCAAATATTGTCCAATTTTCCAAATTCATCCTGCTTATTTTAATCCGAACTGTTCACATAAACATCATTTCCAATCACTTTACCATAACCATATTTGAATATGCAATAGATCATATGCGCCGCATATCTACATTTATCAGTACTCAAATGAAGTGACCAACTGAAATCGATGCAAGAAAGTTGGCATTTCCTGAGCATAATATGAACGATTGTTATTGAAACTCATATGGTTGGTTTTGGAGACCTCCAAATGCACATCGAAAATTTTCGAAATTTTTCTGCAAGTGATACAACTCGATGCATCTTGACCATAAAAATTTACGGCGAAACTATTCGTTGCGATTCACATTTCATTTTTCGCTCGATTATTATTCCCATACAGCTCGTCACTCGTAAGAAAACCGTGCAAATTGCCTCAAAATATTCTATTCTAATTATATACAGTCTAAATTCCTGCTTCTTGGTTTATAGCTTCCTCAATAATCGTGCATTACAACAAATATATGCACCCTTCCAGAATTTCTATCACTTATTCAAAAACGTAAAGTTAATTTAAAATCACGCACCACAATATAGAATCAGGTAGAATGAAGTATTAATACAAGAATGAAATACGTCTTCAAATTACAGTAACACTAAACGAGGTTAAATTTAAAGAAAATGAACTGTTGTTATAGTAATATTCTGTAAACGACCATCCTGAAAACTGACTGTATATTTCGTGCCAATATTCGACAAACATTACTCAACTTTTTTCTTGTTAAAATAGAGGAATTTAATCCAGCATCTAGCATAAAGAATAGGCACCAAAAGAATCCAAAATTTTCGTATTTCGTACTGGATTTACTTGTCTCTAGTAAAATCACAATTTCAAAAAATGGCAGGTCATATCTCTCGTTCACCGAAGTTACCTCCCGAAGAAATGGAACGCAAAAATCATTCAACATGGATCTTCACTAAATTTATTCTATATTTTATCCGGTTTTTCGTTTAGCAGAATATTCCTGAATACGATAAATCACATGAGTGTGGGCAACACACCTTTCGGAAATAATAGTTAAGGTTATCGTCGTTTCAAACTATCAGATAGAAAACAAAGAAGAATACAAACTGAAGAAAACGTTTCACAATTCAAAAAGCAGAATTTTTCCTCTATATGAAAGAGAACTACCAAGTAATATTCAAAATATTCCGCTTTGACGGTTTTCAGACTACCACCTCAGATTGCTGTCGTCTTATTTAACTCTTAACTTTGTCGCCGTGTATTCGATTTCTTTCGATTGATCAACAGCTTATAGTTTTATTCAAATATTTCCCAACTGTCGCCAGGAAGAGAAACAGTAATGTACGGCAACAAATTTTAAAATGTAGTGATAAGAATATTCATTAGCTGACTTAAAACTGCTTTGCAATATGAGAATAGTTTGTGTGACTACTAACCATAAACATGATATCTATTGCAACAACCGTCAATCTAAGTTAATAAAAGTCTAGTCTTAAATTATCTTCCTAATACTGCTAGATTTTCAAAACATATAGTACTTACCAATCTAAGGGAAGTCAATTAAACTTCCAGAAACAAAAAGCATAAATAAAATAAAACCCGTTCAATTTCCTGATCACGCGGATGTAGGAAACAGAAAACCAAATATAAATTAAAGCAAAGCTTAACGTACAACATACAAATATTCGCGATTTTCCATTGGTCCCGTTCTAACTGATGCAGGTGAAATTCTGGTAGTCGGTCTGCTTAACTCACTGTTGTTATCCATCTGCTTTCTGTGCTGATGCCTTTGACGCCCACTTCGTGACTTGCTTTCATTCATCTTCAATCCTTATTGAATTTCAATTTTATTTCAGTAACAAACCTCTTTTTAGAGGTTTTTAAACTTTTTGCTATTGATATTTCCGGATGGCGTTGTACAATGTATAACAAATTTTAATTGTTAAAAAACATGCTGAAAAAAATTCATTATTACAAGCTGCTAAAACAATTTAATGAAATATTACTTGAGATATTACTGTTATGAACATATGCCAAAACTATTACATTCTTCAACTGCCAGAGACCTTAGAAAAAAGAATGACTACTTCTTACAACCAAAAGTGGAATTTGCCATAAATTCCCATTTACAAATATAAATATTCTCTTTCAGTTCATAAGCAATACATGCTTTTCCTCAAAATTTTTCCAGTTTTTCCCAATAAGTATCTTGATGTTTTCATCGATCAGTACTTTCCCAACATCAAAGCAATCAAATTGCCCATTCCAATGATGCATGAATTTTCAAATTATATGTCCACCGCTTCTGATTTGTCTTTCTGATATGCATAGAAAATCTCATAAAGTGCATGATGTAATATCTGATTTCATTAATTGTATGTGCCAACTACTCTCCACATCAAAGTGATAAGATCATTTTAAATCGTAAAATGTTGAATCCTGGATTTTAGTAACGGTAGTTATGATAGATAGAAGTAGTGAACAGCGCCGCACTAAACTTGCGGAGTTTTCAACTTGCAGACTGTTAAAACATCCAACATATACGTTCTTCAGGCGCCAAGAGTGTGTCATTTACAAGATAACGATAATTTTATAACGAAATGACAGTTGGCATGTTTCAGTTGTAACATATCGTCGTCTCGGGAGATGTCTATTAGATTAAACTTAGCAAAAAAACCACATGTTAAAAGCAAACATCAGCAGTTCGAAGATGAGAGATACCATGAGTTCAGTGATGACTGCCAAGAGATTTTCTGTAACACATTGCCCGTGTCTAACTTCACTCTTCATAATCATCTCCAAAAGACTTCTTGTAGTTTTTCTCCTCGATCCTCGATCGACTGGTGATTGGTAGAAAATTAGCATAATCATAAATACTCAACGGAAGATAAAACGATGCCACTTCGGATCATGCTCTGCATTCATTTCAAAATTTCCACAGCAAATTTTCATATAATGTGATATCCCAGCGAAAAGATGCAAATTTACGAAAATCTCCACTCAAACTGCATTTCGCTTGGAATGATATTTCTTTTGTTTTGATGATGCATAAAAACGTTATGACAATAATACTGAAACTCCCCAATATTTCTTTCTAAATAGACAGAATAATTTTCATCCTTAAGCTTAAACGAAAAAAACATCTTAATGAAATGAAGACTGTATTTTTAAAATACTTCAACTACAAGCTGACTATAACTTTATCTACCGTAAAATTTTCACGTCGTTCGGAGCGATTCTGATAACAATCAAGTGTACTTTCTGCCACGTATTGATCTCTTTCAACAGCAGGACTCAATCTGCGATTATGCCAAACAGTCCGTCTTTCCAATATCGGCACCTGTAACAATACCAATAATTTAAGGAATTTAGAATAAAAGAAATGCTCGGATTATAGTGGAAATCAATAAATTTCACCTACCACAGCATGTCTCGACTTCCTCACACGTTCCACTTGTCGACGATGCATATGCTTATCCACCAAAGCCAGCAAAAATCATTCCATTCCTTCACTACTTCCTACGCCGTCTTCCTCTATAATTATTTCAACTGGTTGCCAATTGATTCCTGATAAAATATTTCTGGAAATACCATCTGCAATATGGAAATGCTTATTACATACATTCTCTCTACTTATCCTCTATCTTTATATCAACTATTTACAATATATTTCTGATTTTCTCAAATTCTAACCAACATTTAAGCAAACAAAAAAAGAATTCAATCACTCTCTGTTTTCTCTTCACCAGCAACTATATTTTGTTATTCCTTAGCACGTATCAAAAGGATTAAAAAATATTTCTCAACGACGCACTTTTTAATCCTTTAATCTTACCAATTCTCTGGAAATACCATCTGCAATATGGAAATGCTTATTCCATACATTCTCTCCTTAACATATCCTTTATCCTTACACCAACTATTCACAACTCGTCATTCGCCAGTATTCCTCTAATGTTTTCAATCTTTATGAATCACAGTACAGCATAGTGCCACACATACACACACCACCACACCTCAAAAACAATGTCGCGTGATTCTTACGCATCATCAACAACCGATCGCTTGAAGTTGAACATTTTTCCGTCATGTGGTATGATTTGATCACAAATGAAGGGATAACATGAAAATCTCCATCCTAGTCGAAAGTTTCTACCACTATGTTTATCCCAAAACAAAACAAATACGTGAACGTAGCTTATTATATCTCTATCATCTTTAAATCAAATATGTACTTGTTCCGAGAATCCTGCAACCGACCAAGACATCGGTATTTCATATCGCGGTGGTTGGAGGTAGCACGTTGGTTTTGGGAATGTGTCGTTGCAAACGTCTGCGTAGATAATGACTTAATTGACTGTTAAATAAGTTTGATTGGTAATGACATCGTTAAATTTCAGATTGTGAATAATGAGAATTCAAAAGTGTTATTTTTGTTCCTCTAATATCTACCCTGGTCATGGGATTACATTCGTCAGAAATGATTGCACTGTAAGTTTTGATTGTTTTTATTAAAGCTAAGGAGTTGAATAATATTAAATAAAAACGAGAAAAGGGGGTTTGTATCGAGAAGTACAAGGTCAGATTACATTCATATTATCTCTGTGTTTCATTTTAGTAATTTGTAATGTTCTTAATAACATTACTTTTCTATTCAACTAGTTCAAATTGAATAACATTCCGACACCATTTTGCTTGGTTATATTAGATAATGAAAGCCATCTGTGGCCAGGGATTAAGCACTGAAGCAGATTGAATTAAAGCACTCGATTTAATCTAACAATGATTATACAGGTGTTTCGGTTTTGTCGTTCAAAATGTCACAAATTGTTCAAGAAGAAGCGTAATCCAAGAAAGACAAGGTGGACGAAAGCTTCGCGTATGGCACGAGGCAAGGAGCTGAAAAATGATAGCACATTTAACTTCGAAGCACGGCGTAATGAACCGCTGAAGTATGAACGCCAATTGTGGCATGATGCAGGTGCATTTTAGTTAAAATTACAATGCTACAATGATAAAAGTCAGTAAGGGAGATAAGTGTTACTTATACTATTTTATCGTACTGGAACAGTAATTTATGTTTCTACTTATTATTAATATCTTATTATCCCAGTTTATTTACTTATATTTTATTTAGGGAATATCTTTGATTCTTTATCGGCTTTCGCGATTTGTTATTTCGTTTTCGTCCTCTTTCTCTCTCTTTAGTTTTTTATAGATATTTTTACATCTTTAATTTAATTATAGATGCTTTTTATGCAAGTAAAACCATTTTCAATTTGCATTTTTCAGTTGATGCTGCCAAAGAAGTAATAGCACTGCGTGAGAAACGTTATGGTGAGCATATCAAAAGGACTTTGCAACCCGGTAAGGTCGTTAAACGCATTAGTGATCTAGAGAAGGCTCGAAAGAAGGTGTATTTGATCCGTGCTCCCTTAAAATCGAGAAAGCAGGCCAGTAGTACTGATGAAATTGAGCAAAAAATGGATGAAGAGATGGAAACAAACTGATAAATTCCTTGTGATGTTATGGGTTGCAATTTTTGTACATTTCTGTTTTTGATAATGCTTGTGTCAAGATAAAATCATTGTTCATCACGTAGATAATCTCTTGACTCGGCTTTGAAAGTTAAATATTGCAGTATTCAAAGCAAACATTGACCTGGAAGAGGAAAGGATGGCTATACGTCACATTCAGTGTCAGTCATGTTAGGACAAGTAGTGTCCAAGTCATCGGTACTTGACGCATTGTATAATGATGCATTCATTTGGATGGCCTTCGAGATAGTTTTTGCGCAGTATGGTGAAATGCTGTGCACAAGTCTCCGGGTTTTTTTTAAATTAATGTTTGAGTGGAAAGATGTATAGATATGTGTGTATGTGTGCGTGTATGTGTACGTGTATGTGTGTGTGTGTGTGTGTGTGTGTATGGTTAGAGATAGTGGACAGAAACAGACAATTTTGGTTTGTGTTCAATTTAGTTTAACAACAGAAGAGTTGTCATTCCGAAAAATCGCCTTAGTTGGTGCCATTGATAGAGGCAGGTAAGGTGAAGAGAAAGGCAAGTAGTCCGTGATCGTGTACAGGTAGATATACATAATATATATACATATGTGTGTATGTCCGTGTATGTGTATATGGTATGTGTGTACTTAACCGCCCGGCTTCATCATTTTGTGTTGTTCTACATGTACATTGCATAGATTTTCTCTCCATCTTAAATTATTCTCCAACTATATTTTATTGCAAGGATTTGATCCTCAAATGATGATCTCTAAGACGTACCAGCAATCAAACAATCTATTTATTAATGAAAAAAAAGACTGTAATTCTGTAGATATTTTGATTTCAAGAAAAGAAAAAATTATCATTTAGAAAAAAAAAATTGTGAAGAAAGATCAATTCAGTGCTTTTTCTCTTTTTTTTTTTTTTTTCTTTGCTCTAAAATTATTTATATATTTGGCTTATAAATGGGTTCTTGTCTGGGTAAAAAATCATCATCAACTGTTCTGGAAGCAGTTCATTCAACTGCAATAATTCCTGTGATCAATTCCACTACCTCTCTACCTACTTCTACTGCAATTATCATTGAACAATCAACCGGAAATCATACCAAAACAAATTCCGCCACAACCGTTATAACAAAACAACCCAATATCACAAATTCACCACCGTTATTCGTGGCATTATTCGATTACGACGCACGAACAGACGAGGATCTAAGTTTCAAGAAGGATGAATTATTGTATATATTGAACGATATGCAGGGCGATTGGTGGTATGCTAAGAGTAAAACGACTAATCTATCCGGTTATATTCCGTCAAATTATGTCGCCCGTGAGAAGAGCTTGGATGCACAACCGTAAGCTTCTAAATATTCCTCTCTTTTTAATTTTTCTGCTTATCCAAACATCACTTTATTGCCCCATTGATTTGTTTACAACAATATTTTACTTACTGATATGCTAACAGTGTGATTAGATGTCATTATTATTTAGCAGCTAATTTCAAATAATGGTAATATTTTGATATAAAAAGGAAAGAATACTAAAACTACTTGGTTTAAACTGTTGAAATTAGATAAGGTGAGATTAGTTTTTTGTTCAATAAATATCAAAAATGTGCATTTCGAATTATTCTTATTAGTTGTTATCCTTGATTCTTATTCATCGATATTTAAATGTAATTTCTAACTAGTATCACAACCCTGTTTGCTTTTTCTGCAAAATTTTTTTCTCTGCTCAAATTCACGGTATCATCGTGAAAATCAGCACAAATTCTATTATTTGTTTATTGTTTTCCTCATTTTCAAATTATTGACATATATTTTAAAAATTTTAATTTATTTTAATTCAGATTTCTTTATGGAACGGAACTAAAAGCATTTTTAAGACTTGTTTTTTTTTTCGAAAAAGATAAATGAGAAGCTGTACAAAGTATTAAAATTTGATTAAAACAGTTTTTCAATAATTTAGAATCCCTCGTGGTTCAAAATTAATTTTTTCTTTTACTAGGATGCACCAAAGAGCATTCAATATTTTTTGGATAAAATCAGTAGATCAAATTAAATTTCTGATATCAAATTTGTGTCATTTCACTCAGTCAGACTCAACTTTTTAGCACTTCCAAGCCATTCAATTAAAAGTTATCTGAGTTGCATTTATCATTATTTATTCAAAGCAATTTAATTTTTGTGCCTGTTTCTTCATACACTGATTGAATTATCAGCAACTCTTGGAATTCTTCATCGTTTAACTTTTCACTCATTTACATCTCGTTATACATACTATTTGTATTTTCATTAATTTACAAGTTAGGAATTACTTTTAAATATTTTCAAAAAGATTTCGGGACGATTATAACAATTGAATATTTTCTGTAAATTTAATAAAATTTTGATTTCACCAAACTTCCATCTCCTAAAAATAAATTACCTGAACAAATGAGATGATCCAATCACGTAAATTAAATTCAAATCTCTCCATTATTTAAAAATAATGAACCATTAATGATAGCGATGATTCATACACATTTTTTGGAAATTAAAATTTCAACATAAATCGCAAATTGCATTATCTCAATCAACCTTCTGATCAATTAGACAAGAAAAAAAAGAAGAAAAGCAGATAAACCATCTCCCTGATAATTTCGTTTATGTTTTGTTTAAAAAAAATTGAAACGATTATTACGAATGAAAATTTCTAAGAAATATTAAAAGATACAAAACATTTGACAGCACTTTTTTCTCAAACAAATTCCTTTTTTTTTATAAAAATTCATCATTTTATATGAAATGAAATTATGGATTGTTAATTTAATCTAAGAATGTAACAATTAGATTTAAATGAATTTGTTCGTTTTTCTTAATGGAAGGAAGGAGTAATTCTACAATAATAACAAGTTTAGGAGTAATTTAATTGGGAAAAGTTGCCAAAATTAGAAATTTGAATGGATTTGAAAATGAATGAATAAAAATTTTTATGATATTCCATAAAATTATTGTTAATTTTGATTGAACGAAGAAGAGAACGAAGAGAAAAGAAAAAAAATTGAGGGTTTCAATCGGAACATTTATCATAACAATTATCATTTGAATAAATGGGAATAAGTGGCGCAGATGTCGCTATGACCTAGAAAGGAAGCTCATTTAATGCTTAGATAATTGATCAAAAATACAATTGGCATATTATTATTGCTTACGCTTCTTAGCAATATTAAAAATAGCAATTCGTCAAATTTATAGATGAAATTCTCTCGAATTATTATGTTTTATTGGAAAAATTATTTCAGCACATTTCATTTGTTCATTTGATTTGGCCTAAAATTATTATTGAAAGTAATAATAGTAATTGAGGGAATCTACTTAGTTTAAATTAGTTAAAAACTAGCCTCTTACACCTGAATTATTTCGACAATTCAGTTTAGTATATTATACGAATTAGTATATTATCATTAATATCTCTAAATCGGTTTAACTTAATCATAACTTCCAATTTCCCGAGGTAATTTGACGCATGTACAATACTCATCTTAACCCGCATAACACGCCATACGATAAGTGAAATTAGTAGAACAAAGTTTAAAAGCGAAGTGAATAAATATACTATTAGTATTGAAATCAATCATTTTTTTAAAAACATTTTTCTGAACAAAATTTCTATTTGAACTTTCATTTCACATTATTTAACAGTTTTATACTGTTTCATGATCAAAATAAAAAATTTGCGATTAATTTGTTAATGAGCAAATGTCCAAATCATTAATGTATCCGCAAGAAACGAAAAAAAAAGAGGGCAAAAGAGACACCTAGCAATTTGATTTTCTCATTACTGCACATACACGCATACGTACACGTACACGTGCACATACACACGCACACGTCTGTATACACGCACACACACGTAAAAATTCACATTCAATTTCTGCAGCATTTCAACAAACTTTGAGTAATCATTTTAGTTTTTTTACCGGAAAATGAATGATTGAAAAGAGAAAATAATTGCATTGGAAAAGTTCACGAAAGATGAAAATGTTAGAAGAAATCCTTCTTTTGTACAACAAAAATATTTCTCGTCAACAATTTGATTGATCTGGTCTGATCAATCCGGTCATTGCCACTTACTTTTGTTTGTCAATTGTTAATTTTACGCTTCGTATCACATTCATTCATTTCGTCCATTTGTTCAAATTTCATCAAATTGTTTGTTTTAGAGTGAGATCGTAGAAAATGCAATAATTTATTTTATCATGCAAACAGTAACAAAGAACTGGCATTAATTGTTACCTTGGCCCAGTTATTTGTTCATTCCGCGGTACCCCAGGGCAAAATATAATTGTTACAACTAAATGGAAAACTTTCATAGACGGATCAAAACGGGAAAGTGTCTTTATCCAATTTGTATTGTCTTTTGTTTTTTTTTTCTTCTTTCTCTTTTCAAATTTAAAGCATACAGGGGCCATAATCATTATCATCTTTTCCTTTTTAAACTTTTTTTTTAACTTTAAGAGATCAGTTCAGTCTTTTTTTAATTCGAAATTTGAAATTTTATTTTTTCGTCAATATATAACACTTTTTCCATTTCTTTGTAATTTGCTCGTCAAAATTGAAATGTCTTTGGAAACTTCAATGTTTGAATTATTCAGTTAAATTATATTTTATTATATAATATCTTACAATTAAATCATACAAATTATCGATTTTCAACAATTTAAACATACAGGAAATTTATTTTTTCAATTTACCGAAAAGTATTTTCACATTTTTCTAAGATTATCCCATCATTACTTTGTCTTATGGACTTCATCATCGATTTTATTATTCTAATTTTAATATTAAGCTATAGGGTAAACTTATAGTTTTCTTCTCCTTTCAATTTCGTTATACTGCCCTAATTTAACATTATGGAATTTAACATTTCAATTATTATTGATATCTTTCTTCCTTATCTTCCTTATTCTATTATTTCTAAAGAAGATTAAATGTAATTTCAGGTGGTATTTTGGGCCAATTCGACGAGTTGACGCTGAAAAATTGTTGCTATTAAATAGCAACGAGCATGGCGCATTTCTCGTGCGTGATTCCGAAAGCCGCCAAAATGATTTCTCATTATCAGGTAGATATCATACAGTTATTCTTTACTGATATCATTTCCCAATATCATTTCAATTATTGCGAGAATAATTTTCATTCAGTGCTAATTAATATTTCTTAAATTTGGAACTTATTGGAATCGTTTTCTATTTTGAAATTAATTAGAATCTTTAAAATTTTAGAATTAACTGGAATCTTTTATTATTCTGATATTAATTAAAGGTCTTAAAGCTTTAGAATTGAAGTATTTTTTTAACGATAATGGCACTTTTGAATTTTCCTTTTTCTTTTCTCAATCCAAGTTTGTTTGTTTTGCAGTGCGTGATGGTGATGCAGTGAAGCATTATCGAGTTCGACAATTGGATCAAGGTGGATTCTATATAGCTCGAAAGCGATCATTCTGTACGCTTGTTGAATTGATCACGCATTATCAACGTGAACAAGATGGATTATGCATATTACTCAAACATCCGTGTAAACGAATTGACGTTCCACAAACGTGTACATTCACACACGATGATCAATGGGAAATTGATCGACGATCAGTTAGATTAGTTCGACAAATTGGTGCTGGACAATTTGGTGAAGTTAGTGATCATTTTATCTTTTGCTATTATTTTTTATTCACTCTTCACTCTTTCCTAATCCTTTATGTATTATAATAAATTTCAACTATTTGGAAATTGTTGCTATTTTCAAAATATTTACCAAAAAAAAAAGCAAAGTTAGAATCTCAACTAAATGGATATAGTCAATTTTTTTTAATTTGAATATTAATTTTAAGAGTGTTTGAACATTTTAAACATTTTATTAAACCTATTATGTTCCACTTTTTTGAATTTTACAAAACTGCTAACTTACACTCTCTTCATTTCACTAAAGTTTTTAATGTTTCTCTGCATGATATGATTTCATTTTATCGCTTCTATCTATTTCGATTCGAAATCTAAAAAATAGTTCGACTTCGCTTACAATTGGTAGGTGCATGTATCTTAATTCAAGACTAGCTTAGTTTTATCAACATATCAATCGCTTTCTCCATCGATCCACTCTTATACTGCCTTAAATCTCTCATTTGGAAACGTAAGCTTTCAAAATAAATAGGTCCATGTCAAAAAATTCGTTAGGATTAATCAGAGGACAAAGGTCATAATGAGTTTTTTAGTGCAATTGATGAAATTAATTTCTTCTATCAGCTAATTAATAGAAGTTTATCCAAAATATATCCATTCCAAATAATATATTCCGATGTATTCATATCTATTCTTTCTTTTGATAAAATAAATATTGATAAGGAATTTTTTGAAAATTTCGTGAATTGATAATATTTGATAAAAATACGAAAATATACGAACAAAAAAGATAAGAATTAAAAAGAAATGAGTTGTTTACAGGTATGGGAAGGTCGATGGAATCATTCAACGCCAGTTGCTGTAAAAATGCTCAAAAGTGGGACAACCGATCCTAATGATTTCTTATCAGAAGCACAAATTATGAAAAAATTAAGGCATCCAAAATTATTGCAATTGTACGCAGTATGCACAAAGGATGAACCAATTTTGATTATCACTGAATTGATGGATCAAAATTTATTGCATTTCCTTCAAGTATCTTTTATCTCTATTATTACATCGATCTTTTTACCACTATCATTTTGGTATTCTTTACATTTATCATTTCATTATCGATATGCTTTACCTTTATCACTCTGATAACTTTTATCCATTACAAATACTCTTAAAGCTTTTTTGCTTCAAGATAATTTATTCTTAACGATTACAAAAACTTTTTCCATTTCTTCTTGCTCAGATTAAAATAAAAATATAAAATATGAAAATTTGAAGGGACGAGGAAGAAATTGTGGAATGGCTCAATTGGTCGATATCGCTGCGCAAATAGCATCTGGAATGAGTTATTTAGAAGAGAAAAATTTTATCCATCGTGATTTAGCTGCTCGTAATATTCTCATGTCACATATGTTATACGTTAAAATTGCTGATTTTGGATTGGCACGATTAATTCGAGAGAATGAATACGAAGCACGTGTTGGTGCACGATTCCCTATTAAAGTATTCACTTTTATAATTAATTAATTTCTGTATTTTTTATAAGAAAAAAGAGACAATGAATAATATTCCTTGGAATTAGATTTATTAATTGGAATTAGAAAATATTGCAGTGGACAGCTCCAGAAGCAGCAAGCTATAATCGTTTTACAATTAAATCAGATGTTTGGAGTTTTGGAATATTACTTACTGAACTTGTTACTCACGGCAGATTACCTTATCCGGGTAAGACTTTTTTTAGCAACTATTAATAACGAATTGCAAATATTTTCATTTGATAATAATTCCAATCAATTTGTTTGAAAAATTTGCTTCATCTTTTTTTCTCTTGCTTAAATTTAAACATCACTCTAATTATTCTTATCACCATAAAACTTCAGGCATGACAAATGCAGAAGTACTGCAACAGGTGGATAATGGCTACCGGATGGCCTGTCCGACAGGCTGCCCGATAGCTCTGTACGATATAATGTTACAATGCTGGCATAAAGAACCTGAAAAAAGGCCTACATTTGAGACAATACAATGGAAATTGGAAGATTTATTCACCGCAGATCCAACAGAGTACAAAGAAGCTGCAATGGCTTATTAAATTCATTAAGTATTATTACTATATTTATTAACATTATTATTCGCTATTATTCCGTTTTATAACACTGTTACGCATCATTTTCGCGTACGCAATAAAATAATTCACGTTTACTGTAAGTGTATCGAATACATCATATTCAGGGTAATCATAATATGTCTAATGATTAAGAGAGGGTAACCAAAGGTGTGTAATATTTGTTAAGAGGTGATAATTAATTAATTTATCGAAAAATAAAGTATTGATTCATTAAATTTCAATTTCTCGTGAAAGGAAATGTGAAGATACAAGAACGGAATTAAGAGAAAAAGAAGAGGAAGAGAGAAGTGAGAAAAAAAAAGTATTTTATATTGTGAAAGGTAGTATGATCAATGCAGAATGAAGGAAGCTAGTGGGAAGCGTTTCCTTTGGAAGAATTATTTATTCTTAATTATTTAGAGTATTACCTGTGGGATAGAATGTAATTCACAAAATCTGTTCCGATAGCTATGCAAATGAGGAAAGTGTAGTTGGGAAACTCTCAGGACAGAAGGACCCAAACTGAGCTGTGGTACCTAAACAGGTTACAAGGGAGAGGCATGATATACTGTAGGAACAGATTACTGTTAGTGAAGAGGAAA
>JABVXU010000590.1:0-33354 GCA_013365365.1 Cruorifilaria tuberocauda
CTTGCAATTTTTTCTTCTAATTTAAAGTTAAACCGTTAAATTTTTTTAGTTTAATAATTTTTTAATTGCCAACTTTTCTGTTAAAAAAGTTTTGCAATTTAATTTTTGTTTTTTGTTTGTTTTTGTTTATTTCAGTTTTTTGGAATTTGGTATTTAATTTTGAATTAATTCGAATAGGAAAAATTAAAATTTATTCATTATATTTTCTTTTAAAATTTAATTCTCATATTTTTCGCATTTAATTAAAGATTAGAATTATTTTCAATAAAATAAAACGGATATAATTTATTTTTTGCTAAAATTTGCATTTCCCGATGATTGGCAAAAGTAATCGATATGATTTTAGTTAGAAATATTAATTATAAGTTGCTAAAATTAGTAGTAAATAAATTAGAAGATAAAATGAATATAACCTGTGGAAAGACTAATTTATGAGATATGTAAATGAATTAGAATTTGAGATAAACAATCTAAGTTACAATCAATTTTCTTAATGGTAAGAAGATATGTAAACAAATTAGAATTCAAGATAGGTAATTTAATCCATAGTTTATTTCTAACCCATTTCTAGTCAGGATATGTAAATAAGATAGAATTTCAAATATGATCTATTTCTGATTTAAAATATATAACGAAATTATAATTGGAAATTGTTTAATCAAAATCAACACTTATTTCTTACCTCTGAAATATATAAATAAATTCAAATTTAAATTATTAAATAATAAATAACTAAATAACGGAGTAATTTAAACTAAATAAATATTATAATAGAATTGATTCTATTCTTATCTTTAAGATGTATAAATGAATTTTAATTTAAATTACTAAATAATAAATCTAAATATTTAAGTACTAAATATTTAAGTTACTAAATAAATAAGTAATCTAAATAGAATTAAACCTGTATTATAAAATATTTACGTATCAATAATTGATCAGCTTGATGTATTGGTACCGGTGGGTACATTCTCGAAATTCCGATGGTTTCTTATCATTATAACATTACTTCTTATCCTTATCGTTATGGGATATTTATTTGTTGGTGCAGCTGCTACATCCGGTAATCTTTTTTTTTTTTACTTCCTTCTAATTAGTAAATTTAAAATATAGCTAAAATTTTACTGATAGGGAATTTAAATTAGAGAATAGAGAATTTAAAATGTAAATAAAATTTTACTGATAAAGAATTTAAATGAAAGGATAGAGAATTTAAAATGTGGCTCAAATTTTACTGATAGACGTAGAAATTGCAACAACTTTAAGTTTATGAAATTTTAAGTTAATATTTTTTTATTAATTTCAAGTACATAATATCATTGATAAAAATAACAATTCCAATCAATCATTCCATTTTTTTTAAAAGAAAAATGAATTCTTTTTTCGTTGATTTTAATGGCAATGTAAAAATGAATATTTCGAAATTTAGCAAATTCATAAAATAGATTTTTTCTTGTTTGTTTTATTGGTCAATTTATCACAATGTATTATTAATTTCAAGTACTTTTAATTTTTAAAATTAGCCAATAAAACAAAACCCTTTTAGTAAGAGAATAATGATTTTTTGTCATCACTATGCTTTAAAGTAAAGTATATTAGCTATATTTTAGCAGAGCATATTAGCAAAATTTTAGCTGTATTTTAAATTCTCTATTCTCTAATTTAAATTTTCCAAAACAACAGTAAGACATTTGCAACTACCAAGTTAACATAAATTATCATTGATTTGATAAAATCATTAATTTTAATGTAAATTATCACTGATTACATGAAATCATTAGTGATATAGAATGTTTGGAAATTTTGAAAAAATTTTTCAAAAGTAAAAATGATTTCTTATTAAAAGAAAACAGTGAAAAATTTTTCAAATTTTCAGTATCAGTTCGCTATCATACAAAAGCTGATATACCAGATGATCGATCATTTCTTATTCGAACAATTACATCACCATGTATTCTTGGTTTATTATCATTGCTACTTAGTACTTTAGGTTAATTTCTTTTTCAAATCACTTAAATTTTTTTAATTTAAATCATTTAATTTTCTTCTGTCTTTTTTTCTCTTCCCTTCCCTGTTTTCAATTAAAAATTAATTAATCCATTTCTTGGAAATAAATTAAAAAATTTTTTCTAGCTCTCTTTTTATACATTTTCATTTATTACTGTATAAGTACATAATTCCAAATAGTTTTATATTGTAGCTCTATTACGTACGTATTACGTGAAAAAACGCTTTACTTTTACAAAGAAACGATGTAGAGATATTGAAGTTTTACTATGTAATATGGAATGCTAAGAAAAATATTGCAGTTCTATCATGTGACGTGAATAAAATCGCAATTTTATCACGTGACATATAATGTGCAGCATAAATTGTAGTTTTATTATGTAATGCGTAACGTGAAAATTGACGCAAAAAGAAATAAGAAAATTTTAATAAAGTATTAAGTAATTATAATTTTAATAAGTATTAAGTAACAGTATTATAATGTTTAATTTATCAAATATTTGCAGTAATATTTTGGTGCATGATTGTATCAATTAGTGCAATAATTGCATCATTTTACATCATATTTATCACCGCTATAAATTCATTTTGTAATATGGTTGATAATCAGTGCTTTGATTTCACTGTTTTATTACCAGCTATTATCAATCGAATTAGCAATAAAGTAAGTCATTTTCATCATTTTTCAATTTTTTTTCAAAGTTATGATATTTCTAAAATTTTAAAATAAGATATTGCTAAATGAAAAAGAATCGCAGTTTTGTTAATATTTTTTTTTAAATCATTTTGTGAAAAAATAAATATCAATTTAAATCTTTAATTATTAACTTAATCCATCAAGTACTTACTTTTAAATACCTAATTTTGTATTCATTATAAATTTTATTATTCTTTTTGTTTGATAATTTTATTTGATATATATTTGATTTATTTAATACTTTATTTGTATATCAATAATATATCTGTCATATTATTAGGAATAATTAATATTTCATTATATTAAGAATAACAACATAAACATTAGTTGATAATATTAATTAAAACAAAAATTAATTTCTTTATTTAAATTATATTTTTATACTTTCAAAAAACAGTTCATTTAATTACAGAAAGTGGATTTAAAATTTTGTAAAGACAAGAAGGAAGCATTATGTGCTACAGAGAATAATCAAATTTGGCCATTTATTGGTGCTTTGTCCTTTTGCTTTCTTACACTTACAGGATTAGTGTATTTTCTAATGTGTATGAGTGCTAATTATACAAGGTTTGTTCATTAATTACTAATTAAAGAGAGATTAATCATAGAAAATAATTCTTTTTGTTGTTTCCTAACTTAATTATATAACTAAAGTTTGTCTTTCGAAAGTTTAATTTAAATCAACATTTAGTTTTTTTTTAATTTTCTCAACAGCCTATAAGATTTGTAGGAGTTTTTTATTTCTCTTTTAGGTTATTACTATCAAAGAAGTTTCATTATAATGGCTGGATTTTCTCCTAATAATTATAGAAGAATTTTAAAAATGAAAAAAATTTTTAGGATTCGTTCGGAAAGACGAACACGTAAAGGTGAACATTATGTGATGAATCAGGGTACCGTTGATTCCAATTCATTCATTCTTACAAATATGGGCAAGTAAATCGATCAAAATCGATCCCCATCATCCGATCTATTCCATGAAAAACAGATATGACAATAGCTTATCAATTAATACTTATTTTTGCAATCAAAATTGATTGTTTTATGATTAAAATTGATTTTTACATGTTTTCATATTTCATATGTATCATGACTTGAATGTTGATAAGAAATATTGATCGAAATAAGATATCATTGAATAATCTGATAATAAAACTCTTAAAAACATCGAAGTGATCTACAAAGTACAATATGACTAGAATGTTGGTAAGAAATACTGATCGAAAAAATGTATAAATACTTTTATGATCCGGAAAATATTTAAAAAATGCGGAAAAAAAAGATACAAATCAATTATTTAAGATATAACGCCAATACCTTATAAACATATTGCTTTGGTGAAAGATACAGCAAATTGCAATTAATTGATTGGATATCCTGTAATCAATAAGAAACATCCGATACATTTATCAATATGAAATATCCTGCGAAACGATACATTTTGTTAAACCTGAAAGATGCAAAAACACGTTAGAGCAGATTATAGAATTACGCATGTTCGTATCACGGAAACTTCTATTTTAACATTTCGATGCAGTACGTGAGTTACTTAGATTCTGTTACTGTTACTTAGTTACTTAGATGTCATTTTTTTCATGTCAATCTCATTTCACGTCTATTTCCATACTATTAATCACTATTATATATAACCGAAGAGTTACTAGTGAAACAGTTTTATCATTTCAAGTTAATTTTACTGCGAGAAATTTCCCCCGCAGCAAAAAAATCAATAGCACCACGGGAACTCCAACTAATGATATAATGGAATGGATGGAATTGTGCTGCATTTTACGATTCGCTTCTAAACTGGAATTACTGACTGTTTAAATTTTTTTTTTGCCGGCTGAGTGTCGGCTTAGCATTAGGAGAGTGAGGGAAGGGTGTAGTATGGTATGATGTTTGTATGTTGTTTTCTCTCCCTCTCTCTCTCTCACTCTATACTCTCTATCGTTAGCACGTGAGTGACGTGGATTACGTCTTTGCGTGCGTGAAATTTGTTTGGATAAAATTTACGTAAGATTTAGGATTGTGTTTAAGGAATGTGAGAACATGCATTCTCCAAATCGATAGCATAAGTAAACTTTATGGCTTTCCATCTAATATTGGTTGGAGATTGGATATATTCGGATTTTCGGATTTTGTTATTTATAAATTAATCTTATATGAATTTCAGTGGTACTAGCTAATTTACCAATTCCTTCGTTCCTCGACATCTCTAGAGTGGTACTAGAAGATTTAAAAATTTCAACATAACTTGCTTTTTCTTTTTTCAGAATGCGGAAATATGTTTTATTGCGTTATTTTCAAAAATTTCTAGATATATTTTCATCATAGATATATGCTTTCTCATGGCTACTTAAAGATTTAGTATTTAATTTTGAATGGATTTGTAATGAATCTTGCATATTTCATTTAAAACGAATTTTCGTTAATCTCTGACTAAATATGATGATAAGAAGGTCGTTCGTCGATCTATTATTCCGTCTTATTTGCCACTGCTATTTTTTATCGTTCACTGATTAAAGTTTGCAATTCCGTTATGAATATTGAAAATATAGATATTATTTTTCTATCTAAATATATTTCGTGCACATTTACTTGCATATTTATTTTAGTTATAACGAAAGCATGATTATCAAAACATGATTATAATAGTAAACCATAATTAACAAACGTAAAACTGATAGTCAAAGTTTAGTTGTAACTAGACTTCGAGTATCAGTTTTACATTTTTGCAAATATTTTAATTGGCCGAAATTAAGCGGTGGAAATCATTGTAATTATCAATAACTATGAAAAATTTTTTCTTGTCGTCATTTTTCTTTCATGATCGTCAACACTTTTTATGATCACGTTCCAGTCATAAAGCCCTTTCAGGATCATTCCGATTTCATAATCATTGTTACTTCTGATCATAATTGCACACGAATAGTTTCTCTATTTTCAATTATACTTTTACTATGATTATCTCAATGTTTATTAATTATAATCAAATCACGAATATGATCGTTTATCGTTATCATCGCTGCAGTTGACTTCTGGTATTGGTCGGTACATTGGTGAGCGAAAGATCGGCTTTGAACAAGGTTCATATTTTGTGACGTTATACGTGAATATTCCATCATATGGTAGAAACGATCGGTTTTGGTTTGAAGGAAGAAAATCAGACAGCTGAACAGAAGCTGTGAAGCAGTTGGTTACTATTGTACATATATACCCATTACTTACCGATACGTAGCGTGTGTATGGTGTATCATCGTTATGGATGATCCCTACGATAGACAGATGGAGGAGGATAATTCGGTAGAACTGAAGTGGGATTCTGATACTAGTAAGAAAAGACGATATGCTGCAAAACGTGGTATGCATTTTTTTTTCGGTTTTATTATTCTTATATATAACGCGTGGAAATTTTGCGTCCAAACATTTGATTTTGGTTTGAGAATAATAGCTTTTAATTATACTGAAAGATACATGAGAGTTCTTAGTAGCCATAAAGATATGGATGTTAATAAAGAAGTAAAGAAATGAACTATCCAAAGCTAAATTTGTTCGCTTCGGTCAGGTAGTATCTATGATCATTATGGGTGATGAATGTATTGATTTGGATATTTGATTGTCACAAGTGTGGGAAAATGTGTTGCAGCGAAAACTGTAAAATATAATAGATCATGAAAATTGGCGTGAGAATTAGTTCTCTGATGCTAAGAATATCACCGATGATAAGTACACTTTACATGCAGCAACAGCTAGATGTTCAGCGTTGGCCTTAATATCTTAACAAAGGGGTATAATTATTATTTTTCAGCGTTTTTAGTCAATGATCCACATTGTTCTGCACCCTCATCATCACCGCATTCAAGTCCTGTTGACACGTCAATGCTTACTGATTTCAGTTCTGGTGAACTGAACGACGCAATTCGAACGTACAGTCGTTGCAAGAAGTAAAATATCTTCCCATTTTTGGATTTTTTAATTTAATAAAATTTATATAATAAAATTGACCAAGAATAAGAACAAAATGGTAATTGGATAATGATTGAGCAGTAACATATAAATATGCAGAAGGCTGAAGATGATATATTGAATGTTGAATAAAATATTGAATTTCTTTAGAGATGTAGATAAGAATAAAATGCCAAATAAAATTATGCATTTCCAAAGAGAGTTGGAAGCAGATATCTACTCATCTTACTACTAAATTTTCCAAATGATTTGTTTTTTTATAGTGAAGCACAACCAACAAAATCAGAAGATGAAAATGGAGATTGGTGGATACAGCTTGATGAAATGCCAACACGTGATGAAAACGATTCTCCCTTACTGGTTATTTATGATTCAAATAATGCACTATTTTATATATTGCTGTATATATTATATTAATCCTAAAACATCTACATGTTACATATTTCACTCACTTAATAATAGTTAATTAAGGCAAACTAAGTTTAGATCAAATGAGCTCCAATGAATAAACTGTGGAACATAATTTATCTAGCAACTCCTATGAGCAAAATCAACGAAAAAATGATGCCGACTCATTAGTTTCTAACAAAGACAAGCAATCTTCTAAATAAGCAATGTTTTTCAAAGTTGCAAATTAGGATTTTCTGATTAGTACTGAAACACAAAAAATATTCGTAATAATGTAAAATTTCTAAGAACTATGGACACATGCAAAAATGCTACATGTGGAGATTATCAGAAAGTTACTTTAATTCACGAGCAATCTATTTATTTGTATTAATCATACGAAAGTTTAACGGTAAGCATCGGTGTACTTTTTTAAAGGAACATTTCCGGCATTTGACAGAAGACAAAAGATATTATTCACCAAATGAATAAACAATCAATCGAAGGCTGAAGGTGTTAGTGATTATAAAAAAACAAGGTGAATCAAAAAATTTTGTTAACTTGTTATTAAGAAATTGCAGATTCGGACATCAGTGAGTCCAGTTTTCGCTGAATCAATGAGTTCTAAAAGTGAGCTGGAAGATGTAGTGGAAAGTGTTGAGAGCCTGCAAAGTAAATTTGATTTGGATGAAGATGAGGAGCAAGCACCATATCCATCGACACCATCGAAACGGCAAATTGTGGCCTATTTTCAAAAATTCTGTAATGCGCCAGAAATACCACTGCCATCAGTTTTTCACAGTATGTTTTAGAAACTTATTGATTTATTAGATGAGATTTTCAAGTTGAAGTACATAAATAAAGGAGTTTTTGGGTAAATACGTCGAATTTTTTAGAGAGATCGTTTTTAGAAAGAACTAAAATATTCTCGACTGTTTTGAGTATCTATTCTATAAAAGATTATTCCCGATATTACTATCCATCAGTAGAAACCCATCCTCTATTCGCGGTTTAGCAGTATTAATTTCCTTAACTAACGGTGTTCTCTCAACATTAAATAGTATAGGTGAAAGCAGTGAATAACTAATTTACAAATGATTACCCAGAAAATTATGGATTTATTTGGAAATATATATGCTGTTGAACAAACTGGATTGATTTCTCATTTTTGAATCTCATTTCTATCTTCTTTCTTATCCCCGTGAGATCTAATTGTAGTCTGTTTTTAAAATTGCAGATTATGAGTTCTCCCTGCTATTGTTTTGACTAAATATTCTTGACATCCACCATTTGTTAATTTCATGGACTTGCGAAAGTCATTCATGTATTATGATTATTTTTCTCTACCTCTAATTTATAACCAAATTTCTCTTTCTTTCGAATATTAGCATTAGAAATTTTAGTATCGAGTGATATTCCTATGTAAATTAATTTGCTTTTACTTGTTAACTTATGGAAAATCTTCCGCGGATTTCCAATTCAATGTGCAACAAATCAGTATTTTCCTAGTAAACAGTTAAAATCATATGAGTTGAGTGCGAGGAACACAAATCTGATGATAAATTATGTACCGATTACATTTAATGGATGGCTGCGTTATTTTCGAAAATATCGTTATTCTGAATAGAAAAGCTACGAAATGATTAATATTGGGGCACTAAAAGAAGACAAAAAATAAGATTATAATTTATCGAACATTTCAGATAGTCCAGCTGGTAGAGTAATGTCAAGCTCGGCTCCAGCATCTACGATCGGGTCATCATCTTCAAATATTGAGGATCCTTTGCAACGACCAAATACCTTTGACGTTAAAACATCACCATCAGCACATGCTGAGTTAAATGCTATTGCAAGTGAGAGACCAAAAGAATGGGAGGATTTTGCTGAATTACCACCCGGGATGTTGACTCGTTTATTCGATCAACTGCATCGTGCAAGGTTGTTTTCGTATATCAAACGATTGAGTTCCTAATTCTGATACGTAATATCGCATAAATAAAGGAGCAAAATAAAAAACAAAAAGACTGAAGTGGGATGAAATATGTCCTTTTCTAAAATTTATATCTCATTATGTGAACTGTGGAATGAGGTTGATATACCATTAGAAGTTGGATGATTAATTTGATAAATTTTTAAACTTAAACGAGTTTTGAAATCTAAATCATGCATTTATAGCATTTTTCACATTGCATTTGTGTTTTGATATTTAACTTTCATAGGTGGGTAGTACCCGTGTTACCCAACCAAGAGTTAGAAGGACTGATGGAAGTTGCGATTGTACTCATAAAACGAGGTATTCATTTTGGCATCACTCGTTAATGATGAGGTTTTCTTCGCATATTTTAAAAAATGATGTAGAAAAGAGAAGAGATAACTGAGTACCAAATGCGTTCAACCACTGCTTCAATGAGTTGAACTACGCTCAATTCAGCTTATTAGTTATGTCCGAAGTGGAAGATATGAAATTGACTATAGAGTTTTGAGTTTTATGATAATGTTGGACATGCAGTGTTATCCTAATAGTATCGGAAAAATCACATAAAAATTGACCTGTTGTTAAGGAAGAATTTAGTTTAAGAAAAGCAATTTTTAATATTTAAAGCATTGCAGGAACTGATAAGGCATCTAAATATTTCGAAGGTTTTCTCGAAAAAGGATTGCTAGTTGCTTTTGATAAATTGATGAATGACGAGGCGCTGAAAGATTGGAAGATCGAAATCCATGTAATTTCTCCTTTTATTTAACCAGTTTTAGTTTCTGATTTCTGTTTGAAAGTATTAAGTAAAATTAAGTTTCAATACAATATCCTTGAAAATTTCCTTGAATCGGAGAAAATGAAAGCAAAATAAATGCTTTGTAAAGAACATTTTTCCCACCATTATGCATGTTTAAATATATTTAGGGGATATTTTTCATATTTAAACAATCATATTATTGTTAAGGGCAGTGGATTTACGATGATTTATCAATTGATGATTCTTTTTTCTGTATATTTTCAGCATATAAGATGAACACTAATCTTTATGAAAATATTAGGTTCTTAATTCTTCTTTTTAGTTATCACTATTATGAATTAAGAAGTTAATGAATGAATGCTAATATGATCTTTATCACATTTTTAATAACTTTCAGGGATGCTGCCGTCCTCCTAGTATTATAATGCATGAAATGACTGAACATATAGAATAAATTCCTTCATATTAAAAAAAAATGATTATAGAGGTTTATTTGGCTAAGTGTTGCGCGATTCCTCGTCATGTTTACGGAGAAAATGCGTCAAACACTTGTAGCAGAAGATTTTCATTATGCATACTGGAAAATACTGCAATACGCCTTGTCCAGCAATAGTCGGTATGCTTTAAAGCTGCCGAGTTTTTTGTTCAGTTCTGTGAAGTATGTTATTCGCTTGTTTTTTTTTTCTTTGCATTGCTTTTTATTTGATAGGATATTTTAAGAAAGGATTTTTTCACCTGATCTTGATCAGTTTGCGATTCTGTCGTTTGTATTATAAAGTAGTAGAAACCCAAATATTCTCTTATTTCAATATCTAATGATAATAAGTTTAAAATATTTTCCAAATTTTAGATGAAGTAAAGAAGACAAATTGTAAGAAAAATGTTCATAAAATAAGGTTAAGACAGATAAAATAATAAATTTTCGTTGATATGGATAATTTTTGTGGGTTATAGAAATTTGGAAATAGCTAGGTATTTGAAATTTTTCGCAGAAAAATTGAAGCGTTGTTAGATTTGCATTTTCGTAATGCTTTTTTGTTTTTTTGACTGGAGTCTAATATGGATTTGCATTACTGGATGAAAGTTTTTCTTACGCTATCGCAGTATATTATAGCTTTAAGACATTATAACATTTATTTTCAGTTTTCATGTGCAAAATTTTGGCCGAAAGGCGGAATTTTTGCAAATGGAATTTGATCCAGCTGAACTGATACGTTACACTTCAATCAACACTGTTGATGAGGTGTATCAGGTTGGTAAAAATTTATGTTAGTGATAAGCTTTATTTCAAGTGATATCAGGAGTCATCTCATTCAAACTTCAAAATTTTCTTTGGACATAACTTCATCATTTGATATTTCTTAAAAACTTCTGTTGCTTGCTTTGAAGGTGTTATTTTTGGAATTTGGAGTCCTCCAGATCAGATTGAGGCATTAAGCATAATTCCGAAAGAGCATTACATAAGAAGCTGTTTTTGTTAAACCATGATGATGATTAAACATTTATTGTTATTTGTTTATTTCTTATTTTAGACTTCTTTCAAACGTTTAAGTTTCAGAGAGTTTTGCAATTGTGGCTTTTGCTATTACTAACTTATTTCGGAAAGATTGGTGGCTTCATGTTGATGAAGAATTTCTTGGAGAAAAATGTTAATGAAACAACAAAAATTACTGATTTTATCGATTGGCTTCGACCATTTGCTTCTTGTTCACTCTTGTTAAAACCAGCACTTATTATAGAAACTTTTGGCCCAACTATCGTAAGTATTCCTTCCTTTCTTACTGTATTAATTTTTACAACATAGAAGCTTGAACTACTTTCTGATTTGAAAGGAGATGAGTGATGTGAAAAATTTATGTTGACTAACATTTCATGAAAACTAGTCAGTAGTGGGAAAAGGAGAGATTTAAAATGTCTCATTAAATAATTAATAATTTCGGTTCTAGTTTTCTGGTATTTTTCAATTTTGAAGGAAATAAGAAGTTATCTTCAAAGTTATGAAAAGTCCTTTATTATTTTTTACCAGCAAAAAAGTAGGTTGTAGAAGTCTCGTCCTAATGCTAAAGTTGGTTTTATGGGAACGTATGGATATAGGTTATGAGATAGATAAAAATGACTTAACTTGATGACTGCATAAACAAATTGCACGAGTTGAATATATTAATGCAAAAATTTGTTTCTTTAGCAAGTAGCAGTGGCTCGACTGGAGCACATGGATGATAAGGAATTAAAATGCGAAACGGTAAAAGGTGATTTGAATGAGTCACCGTACGTTGAATTGGCAAAAGTATTGCAGAGTCTGTTGCTAATTAATCCGGAAATGATACATCTAGGACGACAAATGCGGTTTTTTTCATTGCGATATATTTTACGGTATGAAATTAATGTTTAAGAAATTGTTTTTTTTTCATGGATGTGTTCTTAAATATTTTACACGAATGTTATCTAATTTCTAGCATGCAGCAAACTTAAAATTCAGGCTTCTTCAAAGTTAAAAAAGCAAATAGGCATCGAATTGAGTGTACTGAAAGTATTTCATCGACAGTTATGGTTATTTTAATGAGAAAGACTTTATTTGAATACCTATAAATGTGAAGAATTTCAGAGTACTTCAAGTAGCACCTTTTGCTGGACGTATAGCAGCTTTGGAAGAATTACATATGGTTTTGCACAATGCGGCATCGGAATTTCGGCAGGTGTGCTATCACAACCTTTCCAACTTTAAACGAAAATTTTCTGCATAATTCCATGTTTTCTGCCATTCTAATATTTTCCCACCACTTTTTCAATATTATTATTTCAGTTTAGTGTTTCCGTAGTTATCATTAGATCTGAAGAAGTATGAGAAACTGAAAATCACAATACATATTTAGACGAAAAATTGAAATAGTAATACGTATTTAGGGTTAGTTTTGCTCTACATAATAAGTTTCATATTTTCAGGATTTATTCTTACCATTATTTCAGCAAGAGCTAGTGATTTCGATAAATGATTTGACAGAATGGCTGAGGAAGCAGCATCTCATTGAGATATTAGTCCGCGATAATTTGCATCATCCGTCATATTGCGAAAGGTTTTGTGTTTCTTTATTTTGACAGAGCTTTTAATTAAGGTTTAATTACGTAACTTTATTTAATAACTCTGTTGATTAGTGATGAACAAAAAAGTAATTTTTTAAAATAATATATTTCCAGATTAGAAAGAGTATTTCGAGTATTACTAGAAAGAAATGCTATAACAATTGATGATTTGGATATCCTCTGGAATGTGCAACGTGAAAAGCATGATGTCATTCAGCGGAATGTTCACGACTTGATAGCGAAGTTGGTTAATGGATTGAATAACGTACTGCAAAAGCATTTGTTTGAACGTATGAAGGTAAGATTTTTGTTTTTCTTCCTCATAAGTTTAACTTAGTCACGAGTAATTTTGCGTTGCTTAAGGTTCCTAATTTATGATTTTATGAATCCAGTTTGTGTTTTTTATTTCTGTTTTCAATTTTGTAGAAGTCGCAGTTTTTAAATTTTAAGTTTAAAAATTAAGATGAGAAGTTGAAAATTAAAGTTATTAATAATCAAAAATGTTGGGAATTGCATTTATTAAGGAGAGTTGGACAAAGTCATCTTCAAGACAACGAACACTTTTGCTTGATCTTATACGTCGAATCGGCGTCGATTTCAGTAGTCTTACCGAAAAAGTAATTTATCAGTTCTTATTGTTCAGAATGTTAAACTGAGCGATAAACATTATTTATGAGGATCAATGTTTATATTCCATCATTTTTATAATTTCTATGAATTGAATCTGTAAATGGTAATAATTGTACAATGCAGAATCCAAAAGCTCATATCTCATGCATCAAATGAATCAGAATTATGACTGGAACGATTTATACTGCCATCAAATAGCGCATTGCACTAGTTATCTCATTTCCTGTTATTATTATGCTTCAATACTTCAAAATTTCCAGGAGTTAACGATAAAATCTCTTTCGCTGCTATGGGATTTGTTTCATGATGAGCGGTTACCTGTGGAAATGGTTGATGCAGCTTTGGAAGCACATTTCAATGTAATAGAAAGTGCAATACCGGCTGAAGAATTACGACGACATTATATTGAACGTTGTATTGATGAATTGCTTCTGGATTCAGGTAATTTGTTCAAAATCATGAAGTAATTTAAAAAATTTGTGAAATATTAGTGAACTGCCAAAGAAAAAACGCATACATTTCGTTTATTCTGAAAATAATGAGTTATGATGGAAATATGCAGCTTGTTAGTTTACTTTAGGATTTCGAAGTACTAAATGGTTTTTACAGTTTTCTGAAATCAGTTTTCTAGATTATCTGATCTCTTAATTTTCTATATTTAGGCAATTGATTAGATGAACTTTTCTTTGAAGGATGTTTTTCATTTCAACATAGTATATTGTAATCAGTAACATAATATCAATGTAACATGACATTTTTTAGTGTTTGTACTTCCGGCGCTAAAACATATGCAGCGACTAATGACTTTAATGCCAGAATGTGACTACAGCTCAGGCAGAAAAGTGACACGGTGAGCTATTGATTATTGTAGCTGGAAAGTTCTACAATTTCTTGATAATGAATTGACAATAATAATAGTTAAGTAAAGTGAAATGAGCAAGAAATATGTAGTGATGAAATGGTGTTATTTTAATCATTATCATTTTCATTGTTTCGAAATCGAGTATTTAAAAATTAATATTTTATCTTTAAGGGCAGAATATATTGCTACTGTGCAACAAGACACAGAGTTGTGCTCAAGACTGTCAAAAAATGTCGCTCTGTACATGGAAAAAGTACGAAATGCCGTGGTATGCATTCTCCATTTCGTTCTTATTATGTCAAACATTTTTCATATTTGTTACAGTTTTTTGATTTATCTATCACAAGCTATCGTGTAAAGAATGTATACTGTTTTTCAGTTATTGAAAATATTTGCAGTGCTTCTTTTATCATTCATGTTCTCGTTAAACAGCTGATAACACTGATATCTTTCTATTATATTGATGTTTTTAGAATGATCGGTCGCACATTTATGCTGCTATAGAAGACGCAGGTAGTCTAGTGTTTGTTGGTCGCTACACTCACAGTGATAATTTACGAATTCGGCTAGGTTTTCTGCATTTTCTTCTATCTGATGGACAACTTTGGCTTATGACACCACAGGTTGGTTAATTTTACTTTTTCCTGCTTTTTTTCGCAGTTGATCCTTAATGTTCAGAGTCATTGAAAAGATAATTGTAGGCGAATGAATTGTGGGATGCTCTTATCGTCCGATCAGTATTTGACTATGAGCGCACATATGGCTTTCAATTATTTGGTACTATGCAAGATCAGGAAGATATCGATCCAAAAGCACTTGATCAACTTTTTACATGTAAATTTCCAGCCTTGAATTTAACTTTTTAGATAGTCAAATTTTGTGTTCGTATGGGGAATGATAAATTTATCGACTTATCTTGAAAACAATGCTTTTTGTGAAGGAAAGGAAGCATCGAATGTCCATAGTTTTCTCCAATCGTCTAAAATCACTTAAATAAAATTGTCAATTACTTTCAGAACAAAATATTTAATTTCAGCTCGGATTCTAAAACTTCCAGTTGAAATGTTAAATGAAGAAGGTTTCTCATGCTTCAAAACCTTTTGGACTTCAGTCAATAAAAAACACAATAAGCTGTTCCAACCCACTGATGGAGTATCACACTATTTGATGTGTAATTTTGATCTTGAGGTAAGTAAACATATAATATGGAGAGCAATAATGTTTGTATTTCAAACTGGTATTGATATAAATTGGATTGAAAGACACTAAAATGTGATAGTTGGTCCAAACATTGAGTTAGCAATTAGGGACGGGAACTTTTTTGAACTTGCGCTGTGGAGTTTGTTTATGGTAGGTCCTACAATTTATCGATGCTTTCGGATGGTTTTGGATTTTTTCAACTTTAATAGAAGTTTCTGTTTTGACTCTAAACAAGGTTTTTTGCATAAGAATATAGAAGGCTTGAGAACATGAAACTAAGTGTTAGTTCACGGTAGTTCACAAAATTCCTTTTCACATTGCTGTGACTTCAAGCAAGCGCCGAATTGATGTAATATTATAAAAAATATACTTGTTTTTCTCTGAAATTTAGTTTTTTGTGTTTTAAGATTTTCTGTTTTTTAGGGGATGGATTATTTATGGGAAATAATGCTGCAAGGTCGTGCCGAAGTATCACATTTGGCAATTTCCTTATGGGTCGAAATTTTAGCAAATCCTCATACTACAATGATCTCTGATTTTGCTCATTTGATTCAAACAGTCGTCAATAAATGGTTAGATTCAATTGAAAATGTTCATTAGCTTTAGTTTGAGTTATTTGTAAGTAATTTCCTTACTTAGAAATTATTTCCTGTGTTGCATCCTTGAAATATCTCTTGTGTTGTTTTCCATGGGAAAATACAATTGAAATCGTAACTTTGGGTGAGATGAGGCGGAAGAGTAAGAGACCAAAGAGAGAAATTGTGTTGTTTTAGTTTCGTAATGCTGAAAACGAAACACGATGACCTCATCAAAGGTAATGATAGTGACGACAAAAAAATGAAAATGCTTGATCGGATGGGAAGAATTTTGACGGTAAATTTTTGATCCGATTGGTACAATTCTTAATAGCGAGATGGAAATTTTCAAAAGAAGAAAATATGTGCAGCGTATTTTTTGTGCACATTAAGTTTTTCTAGAAAGTTTTGTAAAATTTCAGCATTATTTAACGTTACGTGAGTGGCGTAAGATAGTGTGCTGGAATTGTAGTGATATTGAAAGTAATTTATTGATATATTCACACAATATGTCAAATTTTCAGGCTCTCAATTCATATATCTGTGTATTTGATGATGATTATTACACGCTTGAAAGATCTCAGCAACCACTTCGTAAGGCGGGCTTAGGACGATGCTTTGTGTTACCAGTTGTTTTTCCAGGTATTTTTTAAATCTGCAGTATTTAATAACTGATTTTTGAAATAAGAAGCTAAGTAATGACGTTTTTAAACTGGTGATCAATTACGGTTTTTAATTTCGTCTTATAGTGAACTTTCCTTGAGAGGCCGTTCAATTTTTTTCGTCTAAATCGATTATTAAGACAGACACTATTCAGATAAAGGCAAGCAGATATTGCATTACATTAGAATTTTCCTTTTTTTTAACTAACTAAATACTGGATATATAATTAATCTTGTTTTTTTTTCCAAGATTTAATTACGATCTACATCTTAAAACATTCGTAAGATAGCCCGCTAAATTACTCACTGAGTGGTTTATCTCTTTATATTGCCGGATGGGGCCAATTTAATTGCTATATTATTTAGATGAAAAACTCCCAAGTGATGTTGATACGAACTGTGAGTTTGTATTATTTAATGTTTAAGTTTTTATACTTTTTTGTGCAATTTTTACTAGATTTGAACTGGTGGCAACTCTGCTTTCTTGCTTTCTCGTTTTATTTAAAAATTCCAGTATGACCAGCCATTCGATCTTTCATTTTTGTATCTTTCCACTTCTAACCATAAATTAAGTGTAACTGTTCTGCAGCAGTACAAGATGAAGATCATGGTATTCCTGTTCACTCGACTATGGCACTTGCAGCTCTAAAACTTAAGGTTTATAATTGTTTTTTTTAAATAACAGTTTACAACGGATCTCAAAATGTGCGAGGACTGTAAATAATGGTTCAAATTATCTCTACCGTGAATAGTAAAATTGAACTGCAGCATGTCAAGCATGTTAAAAAAATATATTGCGATATTCAATCATTTATTAAGATTGTATAATTGGATTGTCGCAATTATGTTACAGATGGTATAAGTTTTCAGTATCAGAAATATAGGTCACTTTCTGCTGTTTTCTATAAATACTTAATTTTGCTTTAGAAATAATTTTAGCGCCTAATCAGCTTCAGATTGATGACAGATTGCGATATGTAGATGGCTGCACTATTGCTGGATTACTTGTACCAGTACAGTTAAACGTTTTGTCCCTTAATCCACCAGACACGAGAATATTGCACCCGTCCGATCGTCGTAAAACACTTGATGAATTAGGAATAGATTCCAGTGCTCATATTTTAATTCGTTTTCAAAATCATCCATGTACATGGAATAATCGATTGCCTAGCACTACTGATTCCAGTCCTGATCAAACATATACTTGCTGGTTTGGATTTATTTACGAAATTTTTACCTGTTGAGAGTAGAGATTGATTATGTTGAAATTTTTTAATTGCCCTTATTACTTTTTCTTTTTTATTGATTATGTTGAAATTTTTTAATTGACCTTATTACTTTCTCTTTTTTAAGTGGTATATATTAAGAAGCAATGTTTTATTAAATGGTATATATTAAAAAGCAATATTCTTCAGGAATGAAGGGACAACAACTGGTAATGAAGAAAATGAGCGTATTCTACCGGGCGCTGTAATAGCATCAAATCCTGATCATGTTCGATTCCTGTATACATTAGCCGATATCGGTTATGCATATGGGAATAACTATTTAAGAAAATCTGCCACCGATGTCTTAAAGTAAGTTTTACCTCTCTTTTCAAATTTCAGCAATTTTTCTTCCCCGGTTAGATCACATGAAAATTTTCAGTCAGATACCACCAGATACGATGTCAGTAACAATACTAAGAGATTTAGTGGAATCAGGTCGATTGTTTGATCTGTTACCATCCGAATCATCTAACCATGTCTTGCATCTTTTGCGTGTGCTACATGCTTTACTGTTACCCTGCAATGGACATTTTATGACTGAGGCTACGGAATTCCAGGTTTGTTTTTTGAATATTCCGATTTTTTGTCTCTGAGAATTTTCGTTACCTTTCGAGATCTGTGTATTTTGTTAATTGTTTATTGAACTGTTGATTGCGGCGGTCATGATCCTGTTTGTATGAAACGTAAGCATTATTTTCATTGTCCGTAGTTTCGAACATTGATAAATGTTTAATTTAGATCCTTTTCTTGACATCGCCAAGTTGTTTGGCAGTGTTTTCGTTTCTGAGAGACCCTCAGATTTTGTGTCGATGGGATGAATATGCGTGCACTGCAATTGTATGGTGGTTAGCAAATATAGCAAAATTTGTTCTCTTTGTAGCGGCACGCCTCAAAGTATGCATATGTTTTCACTTCTATATGATTTTTGCTACGTTTATGATTGCTTTATCATAGTGATTTTTGTGATTTAGAAGGTATCATCTGTGACCTTTTCCTTTGACATTTCAAAATTACTTAGCATCATTTGTTTTTTTAGTATTTGAGGACTACCAATGGAAAAGGAAATGCATCTTTTTTCGAAACGGGTCGTGTTATTGATCGTGAACAAGCGATTTTCAAAGAGGTAGAATTTTATACACGATACCATAATGTAAACTGACGTTGCAATCGAAACATGTTATAATTTTAAACTAAGAAATATTATAGTTCATCTGCAATACTTTTGAAAAGAAAAAAAACTCGTTATTTGTATTATCTAAGGAGATACAGTTCACATAGTGAAATCTGTCCAATTAAATTAGATTTTTATATAACGCTGTGGAATATCATTACTGAATCAAATTAAGCAATTGATAAAAAAAGAACTCTTCAAGCGAAGTTTGGAAGACATGTTAACATTCATTTGTTATTTTTTAGCTTTGTTGTGTAGTTGCACGTGATCTCAATAATCGTATCGAAGAGAGTCCTGAAATCATTGGAACAATTTTTCAAATATTCAACACAGATAGCGATCGGATTGAATGTTTCTTACGCCTTGCATGGGCAGTTGGTTCACGAAATATACCGTTATCCCCCATCGCAGGTGGTTTGGCAAAGGATTCATCTACTGAAACAATTCGACATTCACAACTTGCAACTCGTATACTGGTAATTTATTTTGCTGAAGTTTACGTTTTTAATTGTAACATGTTGCGATTTAATTTTTCGTTCAATTAGGAACAGTAAAATCCCTTAGTTTTTGTTCTTTCTTAACACTGCATGAATAATTCAGGATATAAAATTTTTGTGAGGATGTGATAATGAAGTAACGGTTTAATGCAGGAAGAACCAACGGAATGCTTGTTAGATATATTTGCGATAGAAGTCGTTAGTGGGGACGCAACATCAGAAGTTCTTAAAATCATCCATCTATGGAATCTTCTTGTATCCGATTTACTGTTTTGCAAAAGTTTGTACGTTTTACCATATTCTGTTAATAAATTTGATTACCTTATGTCAAAGTTGATTCATAAATCAGAATCGAAGTTCGTCAGCTCCATCCAAGTTTTAGTAGAAAGACCTTCGGAAAATTAAAGATATTCAAAACTGTGACAATTTAGTAATCATTGATTGCTTTCAAAAATTTCTATTATTTTCAGGGTAATTCGACGATATTTCTCAGCCTTAGTTCGACGTATGGTTTGTCGTGCAGGTTTGGCCGAACGACAGCTGGCGTCAGCTCTATTGCAACTACTTTTTAATAAACTGGAAGAAAGTGATGAAAAACTAGTGAAGAATGCAGAATTTTTTATTTTATTATGCAGGTGTGCTGAAATTGCGATTTCTTCGTTATCTGAATTGTCTAATCAGTATATTTTACTAGAGATGAGGAAATACCCATAGATTTATGGAAGCCAATTAAAGGAATTATTGAGTTTTTATTATTTGATTCAATTCTTTCTGGGTGCTGTACGTAGTGTAGTAGCACTAGAGCTCGTCCTAGACTATTCTATCCCATCAGTGGAAATTTTTGTTTTCCTTCCATTAACAAAAGAATTTTTTAAGCCTGTTGGATCACTGCAGAAATAATCAAATTCATGTCGACGATGTATTGCGACAAACAGAAAAAGTCTTGGATTGGTTAGATCGTGCGAAAGTAATATGTTTAAAACTTGAATTTCTTCAATTTTTTAAAAGTTTTATTTCTATTGCGGCTCTTTGCAAAAATTTTGCTTTGTCAGAGAATTGTATTTAATATTGCTCCTTATAGGTTTGCCAGGTGCTGTTCTTCATCAGTGGTACTAAATCAGCAGTTTTTCAATATTTTTGAGAAATTTTTTTAACATCCTGAACATTTCAGCAACATACTATTGCAAATCAGGAAAGTTACCCTGATGATAAATCACTAATTGGACGGCTTGATGTTTGTCGCAGTTTACTGGGATTCCTTTCAAACGAAGAGAAAGTTGTGGTTGGTTCGGAACCTAATGGTACACAGCTTGTCAAGGTAACCTTTTAAAGATTGATAATCAATGCTTCGATGTTTATTAAAATTTGAGAACTTCTAGAATGTTGGAGAATTTTTCGTAGTAATTTATTAAAAATTTCTTATAAGGTGTTTCTTTCAATTTTACTTGTAATTTTGTTTGAGACTCCTTATATGTCATCCTGTTTATTTGTTTTAATTTGCAGCAGTTACTAGACGAGTTTATTTTGCCGTCTTCGCGAACTTATGTTAATTTGATGCGGCAACGAGATAATGAAGGCGATATTCATATACAGCGTTCAGTAACACATTCAGCAATCTCGAGTGGTAATAAAAATAAAATCATTTAAGCCATTAAAATGATTAGATAATTTTATTTGCAGTTATTCGGTTAATTTATAAATGAGAGATGGCAAGCTTTTTTTGAAGATGAGGTTAAGGTACATAAGCAAGATTTAAAAGTTAATAGTAAAATCTGAAATCGTGAATCATATCGTGAGTTGACTTAGTAAGTTTTCTCTCTGTGAGAATATTGATATTCTAAACAGTTAACATTTTCTAGGTATAGATGAGTCAGATATGGCCATGCCACGTTCAGAAACAATGGGACCACTACTTTCTTCGCGTTCCATTCCAGTATGTGGTACTAGTGAAAGTGCCAAAGCAGCGTACAGTTTAGTTATTGCGCTTTGTGCCACAACGCCGCTTAACTACCGTTGCATAGTTGAAAGTCTTCTTGAGCTTTTCTATTCAGGTTCTTAATTTTTTGTCAGTTCGAAAGCTTAATAATAAAGAATTTGCTCAACCGAAAGCTTTATTTTCTCAGTTTTTGTTGAAATCACATTAATTTATGAATAGAATCAAAACAATGGTTTATATTGTGTAATACACCTTCAATTTTAATAGACACATTTACAGAGCCAGTTCCTACTATGAATATTGAATGGGAATATATGCCGGGATATTCTATTCGTTCACCTAATAGTTATGTGGGACTGAAGAATGGTGGAGCTACTTGTTATATGAATTCTGTATTCCAACAGGTATCATTTTATTTTACTATCATTTTCAAGAGTCTTCGAATTATGCATTATTCAGTTAATTTCTGTGTATTAAATCTAGTTTGATGCAATATGTTATCAAAAGTGAAATTACATGGCTATGTCGTGGCGACATGACTTACCAAACTAAATATATTATGAATAAGCTCGTTTTATAGATATTCATGATTGAACCACTGCGTAACGTCATTATCAACGCGAATTTTACGGATGATATGAGCATCGAAGAAATAGCTGCAAATGTAAGCTTTATACATTCCAATTGTTCTTGACCACTAATCTTCAGTCCAATATTTTTTTTATTCTTAGGAATGCAGTGTCTCGGAGGAGCATTATCATGCAACAATTTTGAAAGCAGTGCAATCAATTTTTGCACATTTGCTTGGCTCTGAAATGCAATTCTACTCTCCAAAATTCTTCTGGAAGCATTTCAGGTCAGTTAAGCACTATTTACATTTTCAAAAGCTTTCAAGATTCACTCGAAGTAAAGAAATTACATTTTAGATTCTGTGGTCAAGCAGTAAATGTGCGAGAACAACAGGATGCGTTAGAATTTTACAACGCTCTTTTTGATTCTATAGATGAAGGTCTCAAGAAGTTGGGTGAGCCACCAATTTGTGAGAATTTATTTGGTGGAACCTTTGCCGATCAGAAGATTTGTAAAGATTGCCCGCATAGGTATTATATCTTGCTCATTTTTCTATTTCGTGATATTTTCAAGGAAATGCAGTGAACGCTTATCATATTCTATATATTCGTAATCTCAATTTTACATCCATTTTTTTCATCGCCATGCCGTTGAATAGCGGGACATAATCATTCCGGATTTAGTATTCCTTTCTCGTTTTGTCAGTCATAGAAATTTCATGTCTGCAATCAACTAGGGAAAAACTTTCTGCTCTTGTTACATTTTGTCTTGCTTTCTCTCAGTATATGATTTACTTGTGGGAAATATCAGATATCAACGTGAAGAACCATTTACATCAATCTCAGTGGACGTGCGATCTCATAATAACCTTTTGGATTCCCTTAAAGAATATGTAAAAGGAGACTTGTTGAATAACGACAATGCGTATCTGTGTGAAGAGTGTAATAAGAAAGTAACTTTTTACTCTATTTCAAACTGTAGAGTTTAAAATAGATTTTCTTCGACAAGAATAAGCGAAAAAGAAAAAAAAAACAAAGAAAGAAATTCATTTCTGTTTTTCATAATGCTATTTTTTATTTCTGGAAATTTCTGGATCTTTGAATAGGGATCAGAGTAATTCACAATCACAACTGCGATTGATAATGTCTGTTTTGTAGGTAACAGCAGTAAAACGATTATGTGTTGCTAGATTACCACCGTATTTGACTATACAGCTAAAAAGATTTGATTTTGATTGGGAACGTGATTCATCACAAAAATACAACGATTATTTCGAGTTTCCGATTGATCTTGATATGATGCCCTTCACTGCTCATGGATTAGCTCAAACCGAAGGTATTTTTCACATTACTATATGAAATATAGTGAGATTCGTTATATTTTTAGTTTAGGAGAAACTTCGCTTTGTCCCTATTAATTCGACATAATGGACGAATTTTGAGAATGTTTACATCGTAATTTAACGCTGCGATTACTATTTGTTACCTTAAAATCTTCATTTGTCATTATCCAGGATTTTCTTCAATAACATAGCATGGACTTCATAATGTTGCCAAAAAAACATTTTTATTTTTCTGAATTTTCTTTTCTCAAGTTTTTTCCTACTACTTATTTGCAGGGGAAATATCGAAAGAGGAATTGACACATTCATCAGTAACTGACAGTGGTCGAGGTGTGTTTTTCTGAGCATTTTATTGCAAAATGTTTGCGCAGATTTTCTTGAATATTAGAAAACATATATAGAAAAGAAAACTGTTATTTTAACAGTGCAAACAAAACTGGAGAATTAACTTAGCCAATTTCCATTTACATCTATATCTTGTTTTTTCATTTTGAATTTATTTTATCTTAAATGTGTGTTTGTTGCTAAGCATGATGATTTTTTAATTGTAGGCACATCTGAAAGAGCATCACCGGAAACAAACGATGCCTATGGGATTGCTGGCCCGTCCACATCGGTTAAGCTGAGTGATAAGTTCGTTGTTACTAATTTTACAGTATTTGCTAATGATTCTGTGTAGGGAACTGTATTTGATGCGATTTCAGTGGTACAAAATACAGCTTACGTGGAGTAGTTGTACATTCCGGGCAAGCGAATGGTGGACATTATTATTCATTCATTCGTTCTGATGAAGATGGTGGTCGTTGGTTCAAGTTCGATGATGTTGATGTAACCGAATGGCATTTGAGTAAAGAGGTTAACTTTGATAAAATAGTGTGAAAAACGATACAGCTATATTGATTAAGATTCTATATACCCTGAGTTTTTTATTGATTCGATTGTTTCGTTATTGTTCCTTTACATCACTGTTTTTCTGATTTGTTTATTTTGTCTGATTCTTTTATTTTATACGATTATAGTTTGCAGTTTTTTGGATTATGGAGAGTTAGCAAAGTCGGATGATTTTATATTTTTCATGTTTTTTAGGAAATGCAGAATATGTGGTTTGGTGGTGAGTACATTACGGAAGGGTTTGAAAACAGCAGTCATTTTCAGAAAAAACGACAAAAGCGTTGGTGGAATGCTTATTTACTCATTTATGAAAAAGTAACTTTTAAAATATCAAGTCATTTATTTCTTTCAATATTTTCGAGATTTTGTCTGTATTCTTTGTTGAAATGAGTGAACGAATGACAGTAGCATTCATCTAAAAAGATTATTTATTCGGTTCAGATTTTTGGGATTACTCATTCTATGAGAAATGTAAAATGGTTGTGATAAAGTATTCATGCTATGCTTTGTAAACTAATCAAAACATTTAATTTAGTTTATTTAATAAAGTTTATGGGAATTTGAAATGTCTACCTTAACTTTCCAGCAGTAAGATTTTATTCTTGATTCTTCTATTTACATATTTACCATATAACATTATGCTCTTTTGAAGAGAATCATAGAAATGGATCAAGTCGTATTTTTTACTAAAAACCTAACTTTTTTTTTTTGTTTCAATTACTCTTTTTGTAGACACCAATGACTGTTGCTTCTGTAGCATCATCATCATCAGCGGAATTAACGACTTCATCCTCCTCTACACAGCCATCACATTCGTCTTCCAATAGTCCTTTTAGTTTGGATAAAAAAATAAGTGCCATGTCCATTAGTAAGTTTGCTTTTTTTGCGTAATTTTGATTAATTCATCAAAAAGAAAGATATTACTTCAAAATTATAGCCATTCGTGAATTTGTATACTCTAAAGAGGAAGTCAAGATTTGTAAAATTTCAGCATTGATTATAACCGTTACGTAGTTATTCAAATTTGTTTTTTGTCTAGTGCTGTAACTTCTTGTTACTTATTTTTTCGGAATCAGAAAATAAAAAAAATTATCTTTTTTAATCAGAATTCCATTAATGCAATATATGTTTTTGTGTATGCAGCATGAAGGAAAAATAAAAAATGCATATGATACACAAGCAAACATATGAAAAGAAGGAATAATTTTTGTTTCAGGCACTCGTATCCGACAAATGCCCCCAAAATTGGAAGCTTTAGTTCGTGGGAAAAACACTTATGCAATGCATGAGCGTTCGCAGTAAGTTGAAAATTTTGCAATACATAGTGTTTAAATTCGTACGAAATTTTTCAACTCGAAGTTTTTTATCCTTATATCTCCGATTTATCTTCGGACTGAGCATTTGTTGGATAACTGTACTCAAATGCGTGAAGTTTCTTGTCATATTTCAGATGTCATAAAGTACATATGAGCACACAGGAAGCTTTTTTATTTGCAAACAAAAACAAAGAACTAGTACAATATATTATTTGATGATTTAAAAGCTTATTAGGTGAAGTTAGTGATCCAAAAATACACTGGTCTTATTTGTATATTTGTAAATTTAAATTGCGACGTCAAATTCAGGAATATAATTGGTTTAGTAGTGTCACAGACTAGGTACCGGAGTAGAGTAATCTGTAGTATTATTAAAGTAGATCTGGTTTTTGAAATGTAAATTATTATTTTTTTTAATATAAAAAATTTAACATATGTTCTTAATACTTTCATCCACAGCTTTAAAAAATTTTTTTATTACTTATATGTAGAAGTTAACGAAGTCTTAAAATAAAATCTGTTGTTTTTCAATGCAATAAATTTTTAGATATACTCCGAATTACTTCCATTTCATTCGGGATATATGCTCACGAGCAGTTCGGATGATTCCTCACATAGGTCTCGAACTTCGCGAGTGAGCTTTATGAATCAGTCTTCTTTTTATAAGTATTTAAAGCATTCGAAATCCTAATTTTCGATTGCTATTATTTTTATAGAGTCTAATGTGCTGCAAAAGTATCACTTGTTTTGTTTTTGCAGTGATTATTACTTGTTAACGACAAAACTGCTGAGCAAGTTTCTGTTTTCTACTGGTTTACGAGCAAAGAAAACATTACGGTAAGAGATTTAACCAGTCGTTGGATCACTGGGAGAGTATTAGCTGATTTGTCTGCTTCATGTGTTTTTATGAAAAAATTCTTTATTAAATGTTTATTCCATTGCTTTTTATTTTTCGGAAATAAGATAGTAAATTGCAGTTCGGGTAATGTGACGGAATGGCAGAAAACTTATGAAATATTATTTGCTTCATCAAAGTCTTCGCGTGGATGGTTTATTTGTAATATTATGTTTCAGTCTAAAATGGTTGTTTTATATCTTCTTACCGCACCTTCGACCGACGTAAGTATACCGAAATGATATGCAGATTACTAAATTCATACTTATTGCTCTTTGCTACGGTTGATGCTGATGAGCCGAAAAACTTCTTTCCACTTTGCATTCTAAAAAAGGATTTAGTCATTGGGTAGCCAGTCATTTAATTGTTAGGTGGCATCTAGTTAATTTAAACAAGTACTTGGTCGTTAAAATACATGATCAGATCTTTTCTATCGAACTGTATGTTTAAAATATTGCGTTTCAGTTTCCATAATTTTTGATTTCAGGATTTTTTATATTTGATTTCAGGTGCGATATTTTTTCACAAATGTATTTGTAACACTTTTGAATGCAGCTGCATATGATAATTGTGATGTCATTCAGCCATATTTGCGTAAGTTTCAAAACAATTTCAATTAAGAAGAAAATTATAAATTGTCGCTTTTCAAACTACTATCGTTAATATTATAGCTGGATTCGTAACTTGCACTGTGATGTAATATCTGCTCTTTTATATTTTGCACAAATTTGAAAGAATGTATTACGAAATATTTTTCGCGATTATTTAGATAGCAGTTTTAGAGATGTGAATGTTATCGTTCTAACATTTGAGTTGCAGGAGATTGCCCTGATTTCAAAATCGAAACAGTTTGTAAAGATGGAGACACAATATCTGATATTTTCATTACTTTGTTACTTATCATTCCTCGTAACTACTTCACCGAGTTCAGCACTCATCCTACTCAGTATATAGCTTTGTTCAATCTTTATGCCCTCTCGGGTTTAGAACAGGTATCAGTTTGTTTTTGCGTTTTCCAATCAATACTGCTTTTAATTGTCAGCAATTTTTAGCCTTAATAAAATAATTTGATCAACTGTTTATTAAATTACACCGAATATCTTACTGTTTCATTTCAGAAAAGACAACTAGTGCGAAAAGGTGCTTTGCATGCTTTGTTAGTGCTTATTTCACGAGATGATTACCATATTAAAGTGATTTATCAAGACAGTTCAAAACTATATGAAGTTATTTCATTACTTCTCAGGATTTGCAAATTCGAATGGCAAGGAGAGGTGAGAAATAAGCTTAATCGCAAGCTAGTTCAAGCGTTTCCTAGTATTTATTTCTTTTAGAATTATAAGCGTCCTTAAATAAATCTCAATAGTGAAATTAATTTTTGCTTATTTTGCAGAATGCCAATTTGAATCCATATGCCATTATAACCGGTGGTCTTATTCAAGCACCGGAAGAAGTTGCGCAGTGGATGAATGAACCATTTTTTGTTAACAGGTACTTCCTTTTGCAGCAAGTTTTTTTATTTAGGTTAATTATTTGTGCTATATTTCCAGCATATTTAAGATGAAACGAAAACCTCAACTTATTAAATAATTAACATTAGATTAAGTTTTAATTCACGACATATACAAAGCTTACATATCATTAACTTTAGGCTGTTGAAGCAGTTAATCGAATTGCCCACTGATCGTGCTGTTGCATTGGATACAATATTGTATTTGTGTTGGGAGAATCTTAACTTTACGAAGATTCTTCTGTATCATTTTTCGTTTGAGGTACATAATATAATATTAAGTAACTTTTAGCATTGCAGATTTATAATATATTAAACTTAAACTGTTATACTTATAGCAGCCTTTCTTGTTGAAATTTATAAGAATAATGTAGTGTCTTCCTCGCTGTCGTGAAATGAACAAAAATTTTGTTAAACCACGGGAAGAACAGAGCTGTGAAATAAGAATTCCAAGTTAAAATTTTCGAATTTGATTTATAGCATTAATATATACATAAGTTATTGATTTCTTTGCATTAATTCCTCATTAAAATATTCCCATTTTAAGTGCCTGTTTACACCAAACGAAGTGAAAAATGCGACAATAATTATTGAAAACATCCTTGAAATAAATGATTCAGTACGGAGAGAGCGGCAACGTTTGGTACTTTTAGGTTTTGGTAAGTTTCTGACCACAAAGAATACGTTCATACATGTTTAAATTTTGATTTAATGAGAGCCATAACTGTAATAGAGTTTATATGTGCAGTTCGGATTTTGTTCATTATATTTGTTTCCAGTGAGGAATTTTCGAAGAAGAAAAGTAAAACTGACTATTTATTCATATCCAATAGATTACTGGTCAGCAGAAATTCTAATACATGTCAAATCATTTCATGAATAGATTTTTCCTGTTCTATATTTTCTTACCTCTAGCACTACTCAGGAATTGGAAAAAAATATTTGACTGTTTGGCTGACTAATTATTATTTGAACATATAGTTTTATTTTACTTCAGTTCCATGTATCGATTAATTACAGTTTTTCTTAATTATGTTTGATCTTCAACTTTGTAATACGATTTCTCGCCTTTTTTTTCAGAAAATGGTCCTCAAAAGTACAAAGGCTTTATTGCAATAATGTTCGGCCAGAGGGATATATACTCATGGAAAGCATATCATTTGTTGCGCACATTAATCGATATTGCTTCTGATAATGAAGAGATTGTCAAGGTTGTTTTTTTCAAAACCCTTTTCTTCTGCTACTAAAATTTGGTACAACGTATTTTTGAATTTGCAACTTTTCTTTTATTATTGGAAATGGGATATTCATGAAATAATGGTGGTTTTATTGATTTTTTTAGCGTCACTGTCGTTATGGCTTCATGAATATAAAAGATAATCTTTCTTTAATTTTCATTTAATTCATAATTAAGATTCTTGCGGAAACTGAACAAGCTCGCAACAATTTGTATAGAATGAAGGATTGGTTTAAATTGCAACTCGCTGCCAGTGTAAGCTGAAAATCTTTCTGTAGAATTATTTTTTATGAAATTGAAGTCTGAGAATATTTTATAATGGTAGGAAGCAGAAATTAGTTTCACTCGATAAATTCAAGTATTTTTAGTCGGCGAAATCAGATGTTTATGATTACGAAAATCGTCGTGATGACTTGGATAAATCGGGTGAGATCGAAGGGATGGATGGTTTTATTGAAATCTATGAAAAATTTCAAGATTTTCTTTTGAAACTCAACGCTCCATATTCGATTGTTTCAAATGATGGTAGTTCTTCAAGTGATGGCGATAATTTTGCCAGGAGTACTTTTTTCGGAGTGAGTATAATTTGTTACAAATGATGCGAAAACTCATCTTCTCAATAATTACATCATTGTATGAGTTTGAAACAAAATTTTCAGGATATGCCAAGAAACCTTCCAGAAGTTTCGAGTGATAGGTGCCTATCGTGTGCTTCCAAAGAACGTTCGCGATCAGCGGAACAGTCTTCAGCAAGTTATAGTGGAGCTGAAACCTCGAGTATTGATTTGCCAAAAAATGTTGTTTCTCCTATCGAATCCAAGTTATCTTTGAAAACAGGTTATTTATACTTTGTTCAAAATAATGCAATTTTATCAATTATTGAATCATTTAATGATGTAGCATTTGTAACTTATGTGCTTTAGGATAGAGTGCGGACAGGTCTACACAAATACAATGTTGTGTGTATTTATTGCGACTTATAAAAAATTTTTAAAGGATTATCTGATGAAGCTTTAACTCTGGGCACATCTATGTCATTCAGCGAAAGGCTTCTAGCTAATGTTGGTCTACCACCTCCACCACCGTATTCAGAACACGATTCAGATGATATAGCTTTGCAACAGTAAGATATCTTTTTTATTGTGTTGTAGCATCTTTTTTCCTGTTCTTCCTTGACTTAAAAATTCAAGGAAGATTTATATAAGGTTATTTACCGTTAAAAGTTTATCACGCTTTACAGATATTCACGTATTCAACAACCACTGTCTTCCTTAAGTACGCCACATTCCTGGCGAATTTCACTAACTAATAGGATAAACCGTCCAGAAGATGATTCATCTGTTGAATCTGCGTCGACGGGTGTTGAAGTGGAGGATGTACCGCCACCATATGAATAAAGGATGTAACAACATGAATAAATGCTGGTTAATTAGGAACGATATAAAAGTTATTCTTCAGTAAAGTTGACCATTGTATGAGACATTTTATTTATTATTGTATGAAAAAGCATCATCTAGATATTTTCTTTTTCTTTTTCTTTCCGTTTTTGTTAAATTGAATTTAATAGAACTGATATGTTTTTGAAGAAATTTTACAATTATTTCCTGATGATTCGAAAGTCTTTTTTTTCATTACAACTTCTCAACCGAATCATCAGGGTTGTATACTGTATATGTTTTTCTTTCTATAGTTTCTGAACAATAAATATCTTTGCAAGATTTAATGAGCGATCATTTAGTACTATACAGTCGGTTGAGAAGAATACGCATTCCTGAACTTTCGAAGTGTTTGTGGATGAATTTGTTATTGTTGCTGCAGTCGTTACTGCTCAGGAAACTGTCAGTGGTTATTTATTTTCCAATTTCATGCTTCTTTTCATACTTTTTCGTGATTGATTTCATTTTAATTCATCCATGGATTTTTCCGTGCGGAATCTTCTCTTTTGAATCATAATATCTTTTTTTATATAAATTTTTCTGTTCATATTATTTTCTCTTTTTCTTTTCTTTCAAACCAAATCCTTCACGCTGAGTTTTCCGAATTTTATTTAATCATGGTTTTTCAATAGATGATTTCTTCTGTCATAGAAACGAGAAAGTTGTAAATTTTAATTTTTAAAAATTGAGAGGTAATTAGTAGTTTTTGTATTAATAGTATTAGTTTCGCTAATACTATTATACTACGTTTGTTGATGCTGCTCTACTACCACTATTGCTGTTGTCGTTTTCTAATATTGCAGTTTTGCAACTTTCTGCTGCTTCTTCTCTAGCTTATGTAAAGTTCTTTTTCTTTTTTGTTGAGCATCTTCTGAATTTGTTCAATTTTCAATTACTATGATTATGAATATGGTTATGGCCCATTAGCTCTCATCAGTTGCTATTGCTTTGTTGCTGTTTAGTGTAAGTATCCTTAGTAGAAAATGATGTATTTTATGCTTAAGTGTAAGCATCTGCAATTTTTATACAAATAAAGGAAAATATCTTTTTATGGAACCAATTTCACTCAATATAATATTATGGTAGAATTTTGTTTTATTATTGATTTAATGAATTTTTAAGTCTCATTAAATTCATAATAAAACAAAAAAAGCATTGATCATAATGTTCCGCAACTTGTTTTTATTCTTTTTTTCTAAAAAAAAGTCTTACCATAGTATGTTACATACCATAGATGTTATTAGTTTATTTAGTTGATTCTTCAAATGTAATTGTAAAATTTATTAATTTCATTTTGGATTTTTGAAATACTGTCATTTCAAAACATGAAAACGGGAAAAATTAAATTTTCTCCTTTCCATGGAGAGTTGCATTTCTTTCCTTTTTTTTTTTCTCGAAATATGCAAACTGTTCTCATTTGTCATTTCATCTTTATCATTTTATATACTATATTATTCGTTGTTTCTTTTTTTTTTGTTTGAAGTTTGAAATTGCGAAGTGTAAAGCTTCTCATTTTTCGTATCATGTATGTGAATAAATGAAATGAATTTTGTGAACAAACAAAAGCATCATCATGAATTTTATCACTCAATAGCTAACCGTAATGAAATTCCAAAAATTCCGTTTTTCTATTCCTCTGTTATCACTAATTAGATTCATAACGGTTTCTTCTGTTTGAATATTGATGAGTGAAGTTTAATCTGTCGAATGGTATGAATGTGTTATCATTCTTTTATCATTTTAACATTTGTAAATTTTTACTCTTTATATTGCTAAAATAAGAAATTTCTATGAACAAATGTGATGGCGTAGTTTGTCATATGTGAAATTATCATATCATGGATCATCTGGAAGAGTTCTCGTTCTTTGGTTGTTACGTATTTTTGCTTTCAAATCTGGAAATGCTCATGTAATTGGATGTGATTTGAGAATTTTCCTGATCAGTTATGAGCAGTAACTGTACAAAGCTACTGTAAAGGAGAAAATATGAGAACGAAAGTGGGAACAAATTTTTATCACTTAATTAATTGATTAAATAACTATAAGAATAAGATTCTTACTGTATATAATTCCTACTTTTTATTCATCTACTGAGATATGCTTTTTGTAGGCTTAGGTTAAATAAGCTTAAATTAATTAGTAAATGTGAGTGATCTATGGAAAGTATAATAAAAGAAAAAAAATGAGGCTTTAAAGGGGGATTAATTATGAAGAGAGGAATCAATGATTGAATTGTACTGATGGTTTTATTTAAAAAAGAAATTGAAGCTGTATCTTGATAAAATGGATATTGATTTATTGATTTATTGATCTACTAAAGTGATTGAAGGTAAGAAATTAAGGAATATAAAAGAAAACAATAATTATTCTCAAATACAAAAGTTACATTTGGAAGGCAATGTTCTTTTCTTCTCATCTTAGCATCTATCATAAACAATATTTTTAAGGATATCAGGAGTGAGATCAGGACATTCATCCATTTC